>WNGS01166226.1:12433374-12472990 GCA_020271785.1 Procambarus virginalis | reverse complement strand
CCACACACAAGCACACCAAAACGAAACACGCCCACAGGAGCAACCACAACATATACAAAACAACCACACACAGAAAATGCTCACTCAACACTGCAGCACAGACACCTCACTAACATTATGCTCCTGGATCAGAGCCACATCCACACGCTGCTCCTGCAGAACATCCAACAGGCCCAACTGGACCCAAGATCATTCAAACCTCGACATTCAAAGACGCACATACAACAGAGGCGCCATCGGAGAACCTCAGGACACCCCCAACCCACGCGACCCCAGGGACCCAACCGCACCTGCAGCAGGAGCCACATCCCCACCACCAGGCTCAACCCCCTGCCGCACCCCGGAAGACGACCACCAGAACCGCCTTCTAAATCACAGGAGACACACCACGCGAAGAGGTCGCCCCAGGCGTCGATGACACCATCCCAGCCGCCCCACGGCCTCCGCCCCTCGAGCCCGACACCACGCTCACGCCCTGCTCATCCGCAGACCCCGCGTCCGAAGGGGGAGGAGGAACCACAGGAGAATCGGAGGAGGAGCACCAGCCAAAGCCACACCATCCTAAGCCTCGATCGTTTTCCCAGGGGGCCCCTGCTGTGCGACCGATCCCTTGGAGCGCGCTTCCGTCGAGGAACAGAAGAGCCCACTGCAACCACAGCAGTACAACACAAGCGACAGCAGACGGCTGTGCCACGTCACCAGCATCAGGAACACCGCAGGGCTGGTCGTCAGGAGACACAGGATCAACACCGCCCCTGGCCTCGGAAAGCGCACCAGTCACTGCACACGGGCTGCCCGCCGCACCACACCACACACGTCGGACTCCAAGGAGACACTCTGGTCGCGATGAACCTCTGCTTTCCACCAACACAGGCTCACCCGAAGCAGTAGCCGCGAGACCAGCAGAGTCAACGGACCAAGCAGAGGTCCCAGCAGCAGACGGAGAGGCATGGACAGCAGTGAAGACGCCCCCAGTGGTCCGGGCTCTATGGGTGTGCCTCTGGAGGCGTCTTCCCCTGCTGTCCCTGCCTCTCCGTCTGCTGCTGGACCTCTGCTTGGTCCGTTGACTCTGCTGGTCTCGCGGCTCCTGCTTCGGGTGCGCCTGTGTTGGTGTAAGCAGAGGTTCATCGCGACCCGAGTGTCTCCTTGGAGTCCGACGTGTGTGGTGTGGTGCCGGCGGGCAGCCCGTGTGCAGTGACTGGTGCGCTTTCCGATGCCAGGGCGGTGTTTGATCCTGTGTCTCCTGACGACCAGCCCTGCGGTGTTCCTGATGCTGGTGACGTGGCACAGCCGTCTGCTGTCGCTTGTGTTGTACCTGCTGTGGTTGCAGTGGGCTCTTCTGTTCCTCGACGGAAGCGCGCTCCAAGGGATCGGTCGCACAGCAGGGCCCCCCTGGGAAAACGATCGAGGCTTCGGATGGTGTGGCTTTGGCTGGTGCTCCTCCCTCCGCTTCTCCTGTGTTCCTCCTCCCCCTTCGGACGCGGGGTCTGCGGATGAGCAGGGCGTTGAGCGTGGTGTCGGGCTCGAGGTGGCGGAGGCCGTGGGGCGGCTGTGGATGGTGTCATCGACGCCTGGGGCGACCTCTTCGCGTGGTGTGTCTCCTGTGATTTAGAAGGCGGTTCCTGGCTGGTCGTCTTCCGGGTGCGGCAGGGGTTGAGCCTGGTGGTGTGGATGTGGCTCCTGCTGCAGGTGCGGTTGTGTCCCCTGGGGGTCGCGTTGGGTTGGGGGTGTCCTGAGGTTCTCCCGATGGCGCCCTCTGTTGTATGTGCGTCTTTGAATGTTCGAGGTTTGAATGATCTTGGGGTCCAGTTGGGCCTGTTGGATGTTCTGCAGGAGCAGCGTGTGGATGTGGCTCTGATCCAGGAGCATAATGTTAGTGAGGTGTCTGTGCTGCAGTGTTTGAGTGAGCATTTTCATGTGTGTGGTTGTTTTGTATCTGTTGTGGTTGCTCCTGTGGGCGTGTGTTCGTTTTGGTGTGCTTGTGTGTGGGTGTGATTGTTCTGTTTTCCCTGGCTCCTGTGTGGGCCTTTTAGTTTGCCTTGTATGGGTTCTATGTTTTGTGCCTTTTTGTTCTTTATGGTGTGTGCTTGTTTGCTCCTGTGTGTTTGGAGCGTGCCTCTTATGTATATTGTTATTTTTTGTGTGGAGGTTGGGGTGCCTGGATATATGTTTGGTTCCCCCCCCCCCCCCTTTCATGTATTCCTGTTCCTGTGTTATGGTGTTCTTTTTGCCATTACTGAATGTTATTTGTCTCTTTTTCATGTGCTTTGTGCTTTGCCTTGTGCTGCTTATGTATTATTTATTTGTTCTTTCTTTGATTTGTGTTTTATATTCTGCCTTTGTATTATGACTTATTATCCTGCATGTGGATTGTAACGGACAGAAAAAAAAAAGTACTCGGCGTACGTCCTTTTGTTATTCTGTTTTTTGCCTCTTTGTTTGTGGTTTCGGAGGCCTGTTGTTCTGTACTTGTCTGCACCTGTGTTTGGGTGTTGGGCTGGGCTTGTTGTGTGCTCTCTTTTTGTATTTCTGTCCTTACGGTTTTTGTGAATGTGTCTATGTTTTATGTTATTTATATTTTGTGCTATTTATGTGTAATGTTTTGTTTTTTGTGGTTAATCCTGTGCCTGTTTCTAGGTTTTCTCTTTTGTGCCTTGTATCCTGTGTTTTCTTTCTTGGTTTTTGTGCATCCATGTATACTTACTTTGTTATATTGTCCTGTGTATATTCATGATTGTTCCTTCGGCAGGTGTCTGTTTTGTACATTGTGTGTTCTTTTATAAAAAAAAAACTACGAACCACTTAGTTTGATGAAAGGGAACAGTGAAGCAACAGAAGTACACTTACATCGCATCAGGCTTGGATACCCATGTGCATGGGAAATAGGCTTACAGGTTCCGGAAGATGAGAGGAAATGTCAGCACTGTGGAGAAATGCCCGACAGGCACCTGGAACATTATCTAACACAGTGCACAGTTACAAACCCATTAAGATTTCAACAGAGCAGAAGAAGTTGTTAAACACATATGGCAAAATCTTACTGACGCGACCATATGAGTCATAAGTACTCGTACTCCGCCCAAGTAAAACAGAAACAAGCAACACTTGGTGGGCCAGCCAGAGGCTTAAGGCCCGCGCAGGAATATCCCTGCAAAAAAAAAAATCAACAAAGCTCAGGGGCCAATCTTTAAAATTGTGCAGTTTATATCTAGACTTGGAATGCTTCTCATAGGGACAATTATATGTTGCGTGTTCTAGAGTCAGCAAACCAGAGAATCTCTATATCTCCACAGACAATGGAACAACAAAAATTATTTACTTACAAGCATTGTGAAATTAAACATATTAGAAACGTGCGCTTTCTTCTTTTTTTCTTTATCATTTAACCAGACTGAGTCACAGCAACGCGTGGCAGGTATATATATATATATATATATATATATATATATATATATATATATATATATATATATATATATATATATATATATATATATATATAAAGGGAGTACCACCTCTGGCTGGAAGAAGGGGGACCCATAGCCTCGGAGGAAATCACACATAACGCATTGGAGGGAATGTAGGTCCCCTCCAATACAGTTTCTGTGTGCTTTTCTCCTACCACCCCCTTCCTTTTTTTATGCTTTATTGTGTATTTAAAGGTTACAAAACATACAAGACAAATGCCTAAAGGTTATGGATCTCTTGAAGCTCCTCCGCTTCCGGACAGGAACCGAGGACGCAGCAAGCATTTCCCCTCTGGATCGCCACACTGAGGCGCTGAAACAAAAAACTGCAAGCCCTTGGGTCTCTGGTGACGTCAATGAGCTTGGAACCCAATTCCTTGAGAAATCCCAAGGCACTCTTGCCCCAGGGGCCATGCGTCTCAGACGCTATGGGAACAAAGAGGTATTGACCTGCCAGTCGCCTGTATTTGAGAGATTTTGCTGTTTCCCTGTGGTTGGCCGCCCCACCTGCTTGATCAGCTCCGAAGTGTACATAGGTGTCAGCCAGGGTGGATACACATGTGTAGTCCCACACCAACTGTCTACCCTCCTTCCATGAGTATATGGTGATGCCATCAGGGCGAAGTGCGGGGAAATCCGGGTTTTGGACCCCTAGGATGCGAGGTTCTCTCTCCGCTGGGCACTTAGCTGAGACGAGGCTTCTCTTGATGATGTCATTGACCTCGTTGTGTCTTGCATGCCAGCCCTTTGTGCTTCCGCAATGCAACCCATGCAGTCCGTATTGGTCTGCTTCCACCCTGTTGCAAATACACTTGTATTCAGTGTGAATTGGGGCACCAAGGCGGAGGGCCACTGCTACACGAAGGGATTCTGGATCTAGGCGCGTGCCCATTGCTGACATGGGTACTGCCAGGAGGAAGTCTCCTGCATGGGGGGCACGCACTGCTCTGAGGCGGGCTTTCTCCTTGTCTGATGTTGCGGCGCTGAGCATGGCATCAGCTACTTTTTCCACTAGAGGGTGGTCCCAGCCGGACTGTTTGTGTTGTTTTGTTGGCTCTATAATGGTTGCTGGGGCTGCGAGAACATCCCACTGATTTGAACATTCAGTGAAAGCAGGATCGTGTATTCCTGCTGAATCTCTCAGGGTTGCAGGTAAGATATCTCTGACGAGGTCGTGCGATGCGTGGGAGGAGGAAAGGAAGGCTGGTAGAGCAATTTGGGAGGCTGTGCGGACACCAAGGCCGCCAAGTCTTACAGGAAGGGTTGCTTGCTCCCACTGAGAGTCGTCCAATGGCAGGTTCAGGACTTTCACCAGCATGGACCTCAGAAGGGTGTCATACACATTTAACTTAGGGCTGCTGTAGGATGGAGAACATCTCAGAAAGTAGGTCAACTTAGGGAGAGACAGGCATCTTGTGAGGAGAAAGAGAGCATCATGGGCATCAATCTTGTCAATCCTGTCCAGCATTCTCTTTAGATCAGTGATTTTTGCAGCCAGGACCTCCTCGATTGCTCGTGGGCCAATGGGGGCACCCAGGAGAGTGCAGTCCGGTGGCTCGACAACGAGAATGTCTGGAAGAACATTTTGTATTTGCCCAGTGATGTCTGGGTTGCGGGAGATTATTTCACACTTGGATGCATTGAGAATGAGGCCTAAGGCTGCTCCCTGCTCCTGGATTTTCCTTATATCCTCCAAAATGGTTTCCGGGGTTCCAGCGAGAGTGCCATCATCCAGGTACCAGATGTTTAGCTCGCTTGTCAGACTATCAGTGACCTCTTTGATAGCTAGGCAGAAAAGGAGGGGTGCTAAGGGGTCACCTTGTTGGACACCTTCACAGGAGTTTATTTCATGCTCCCCAAAAGAAGCTTAGAGTCCCCACTGTAGCACGATCGGATGAACGGGTAAAGGGGACGGAAATGGTTGTGTACAGCCCTGAGGACAGCGTCTCGTCTGACTTGATTGAAAGCATTTTTGAAGTCAAGCTTTACTAGTGCCTTCTGGTCCGGGAGATCAGCAATGTAAGCCCGCGCTGCATGTGCTGCAGCTTCACAACCTAGGGGAATCCCAAACCCGAGCTGATGAGGTTTCAGCAAGGTGGCTGCTTCCTGGCTGATAGATCTCACTGCAGCCTTAGCTACGAGGCGTCGGAGGGTGTTGCCAACGGCAATGGGCCTGATACCCCTATCCTTCTTCTTTAGAGCACAGAGTGCTGCTCCATAAAAGACAGGCCTGATATCCTCAGGGATGCCGCCAGCCAAACACATGTTGGAGAATCTGGTAAGTTCCACTAGAAGGTCCTTTGCAGCATCTCCAAGCACCGGGTTCAGCATTTGTTTGATGTGCTGGGGTCTTAGACCTGTAAAGCCCCCTGCTGAACCTGTTGGGAAAGACATGGCTGCTTTGTACACCTCAGATTCTCGAACAGTCAAGGGTTCTATGCCAGCATTGTTTTCCTGGGGATCCCTGCTGCTGTCGGGGGCTCTGCGTGGGTGTTTGTCTTGAAGAGCCTCTGCTGTCGTGGCGTTCCTGGGGGCAATAGTGTCATCGCTGGTCATGATTCTGATGGCACCTGTGGTATTGCCCTCTTCTATTTTCCTGGTGATCTGTGCTCTCATTTTGTGGTTCTCAGATGAGTTATTGTTGGTCGTCCTGCGGCTGGTGTTCTTGGCACGAGGGGGGAGGCGGACCAGGTTGTCTGCTCTGGGGAATTCATTAAGTGCCCTGATTACAGAGGTTGCTAATGACTTGTCTCTCTGGGCGGTAATGCTAGGCATGCATTCCCAAATAGAAGGAGATTGTGCCACGATCCAGAGGTTCTGGGAGCATTGTTGACCTTTGTCAGCAGACTGGTGAGTTTGGCTGCTGCTTGGTGACGGGCAGCCTTGGGGATGTGGGGCAAGGTCCTGGTGGACGTCGCTTTGACTGCTTCAAGCAGATTATCTGCTGAAATGAAGTTGAGGGAGGTATTGTTCCTCGCTCCTGCAGCAGGTTGTCCATCGTCGCTGCCCCGGGGCAGGCGCCTAGACCCTAGACAACCACCTGAATTGACAGTATGATAGCGGACAGTTCCATTTGAATTGAGACGATACCGTCTGTCACACACTTGACAGTTTCCTCTTGGGTGTCATCTTCTTGGCTGGAAAGAGGCTGTGTGTCAGGTGCGACATGTGCCATGCCTAGATGTGATGACGCCTGGCTGCCCACTGAGTGCACCCTCTCCTTCCCAGGTGGAGAGTAACACGGCAAGCATTACCCTCCTGGGGGAGTTGGGCATGGCCTGGGCACCGTGTGTGGGTAGGCTGTGTGTTGATGGGCGGCTGGCTGGGTCGGGCGCAGGTAGCGGGGAGGGGAAGATGGCGGGCGGGGGTGGTGGAGGGGGGCACGCGAGGGAGGCCGCCGTCACACTTGTTACACACTATCAACACTCGAGGAAATCACTAGTGCACTTTGTTTTTAACACTACACTCACCGATTTGCTTATGAACGCACTAACTTTCCACTAACATCACTGTAGGCAGCTCGAGAGCCTCCCCCATCACCCCCCCCCCCCCCGACCCCGCCTGGGGGCGGGTGGGTCAACCCTTAAAAACTCTTAAAAATACGTCACTTTTGGCCCGTATGCGCGATATGGCCAAATTTGGACGGAATTTGAAATGAAATCGACTCACAAAAGTGACGTTCTGTTCTTTTTCTATTTGAGGGTCGTCCAGCGTACGCGCAGAGGTTATGAAAGGACACTTTACTTATCGTTTTTCATAACGTTTTGAAACTTATGAGTTTCCTGCCCACCTAACCTGACAGAGGACCTTTAACTTACTGTTGTTGAAAAAAAATCCCAAATTTATTTTCATTTTTTTTTTCATTTTCAAATTACGTCCAAATTCGGCCATACGGGCAAACAGCCAAAGCGACGTTCTTTTTAAGAGGACAGGTTGGGTGCGTGGCAGCACTGTGATGGCGGCGACCCTCCCCTCACCCTCACTGTACCTGCCTCGCCATACACAAAGCTCAGACAACGCACCTTTCTACGTTCATTGTGTTGGAATGAAGGAGATACGGTTCTTCTTGTCACCCCCGGGGCCTTCAGCAGGTATTCATACCTACATGGGTCAAGTCTTGGCTGGCTCAGGCATCGTGATCCACGTTGAAATTGGTTCAAGTGTAGGACCTTGCTCACCACGGGTCCGTCCCCCTCTCCCGTCTCCCATATATATATATATATATATTATATATATATATATATATATATATATATATATATATATATATATATATATATATATATATATAATATAATATATATATATATATATATATATAATATAATATGCATGTCTCATTGAATATGACAGCATATTCCGTATTTACTATTTTCTGATTTAGGGTTTCTATCCCTCTTACTAATGCTCTTGCATCACGGGTCAGCTGGAAGAGGAGTTCACTAAAAATCATGTTTTTTTAGGTGAAGAAACGAATTGAATAACTGAAGAATATATTACACTAATTATAAAATCGCACAACGTTTCGAACCTCCATGGTTCATTCTCAAGTGAAAAGAAATTACAGAACTCGTTGATTTATACCAGTACGGGGTCAGTTGATAAAACAAGTACAATAAAGGAAAAGGCAAGGGAATACTTAGGGGATAAATAGGGGATAAATGGGGGACGAAGCACATACAAAGATTAATCATGTGTAATAGGCTGTTATGTTGAGCAATGTCTTCTATGTTGGCATCGTTATATTCCGGTCTTGTCCTTACTCTCATTGTGGGTAGAGTAAATAGTTCCGTGATTTGGGTGTTCATGGTAGGTTGTTTTATTCTTATGTGAATTGCTTCAAGAATTTGTAATCTTCTTACATCTTGGGTTCTGTCTATTAATAATTATCACTTTCGCGCTTAGCGGACGATCGTTAGCGTCCAATCTTTTTTTCCTGATTCTGCCCTCTGGACGCTGGCTGGCGTCCAATGGTTAAATAATTGTATAAATTTTATGTATTATGCGATTTTCTTTTAGTTAGTCTCAAAATGCTCACCATGAAATTTACGTTTTTTCTAATAACCAAAGAGCTTATTAAAGAAAACGGCATGGCAGTGATTCATCTTGGTATAACAATTGTATGGTGCCGATATGCCGCCGCGGGTAACACTTCAGCCACTTCCAACCGTCTTGTGGGTTGGTTGCGACATTGATTCTATATTTATATGCATATGTCCGTATAGAGAATTTTATTGCGGTTCCAATGATACCATAATCAATGATGTAGGATAAATGTGGTCATCGCAATCATTAAGAGAGTGGAAACATTTGTTGCTGTTTGGCGCTCTCGCCAAACAGTTTGGCGAGAGCTTCTGTTTCTGTTTGAACTGTTTCAAACAGTTTCTGTTTGGCAGTATTTTATATGTATGTTCTTATAGAGAATTCTATTGCGAACACAGTGATACCAAATTTAAATACGTAGGTCTACAATTAGTGTCAGGACAGTAAGAAGAGTATACACTTTTCGCTCCTACCGCTTAAGCGCGCGACGCCGAAAGCACAGGTTCACTCTCGTTTTTTACGCTGCGCCCAAAGCGCTAAAGTTAAACAGGTATTTTTGTTCAACATTTCTCTTGTTAGGGTGATGTCATGGGCTTGTCTCATGTGATTCCTAGAGGCACCGGATTGAAAATGACTAGGTCAGACGCCTCGTCAGCTTGGTCGACGTCATACCTATGTACTTAGATTGAAGGTTACATCCTTCGTGGGGGCAAGTGTACGTGTATACAACGCTTGACTGCTGTAGAGTGTTCTCCGTCGGCTTCGGGCTGTTTTTGATAAGGAGGTAGGAAGTCTCCTTGGTTTTGTAGAATATGGTCAGGTCTATGTTTTGGTTAGGAGTAATGTTTTTTACTTCTTTACGGATTATTTCTTTCATTATTCTTTCCTCTTTTTTATGTTCACTGTGCATGGTTGATTTGTAATATAAATTTATTGGAGGTATTGTGGTTTCTGTTCTAGGTTCAGGATTATACCATCGGTCCAGGTGTCTTCTTATAGCAGCGTTTATTTCCGTGTTGCTATATCCGTTGTTCACCAATACCTGTTATTCTTTCAAATTCTCTACTAACGTTGCTCCATTCGAAGCAGTAGGTAAGCGCTCGACGAATATAAGCATTGAAAACACTGGCACTGTATCTTTGGGGGCACTCACTTCTACCGTTCAGGCATAATCCTATGTTGGTTGGCTTGGTATATACGTTGGTGCTTAAAGAGGTTCCTGGTTTTTGTTATTAGTACATCCAAGAATGGCAGACTGTTATTTATCTCTATTTTCATGTGTAAATCGGAGTACTGTCTCTCTCTAGATGGCTTTTTAGATAAATTAGAGTTCGTCTGAGTCTTTTACTATGACGAATATGACATCTACATAACGGCAATATACAGTTGGTTTTTGTCTGCTACTGAAGACTCTGTCTTCGATGGTTCCCATATAAAAATTATCAAATAACACTCCTTAGGGGGAGCCCATTGCTACTCCGTCTATTTGTAGATACATGTCTCCTTGTGGACGAATGAAAGGGGCTTCCTTTGTACATGCCTCGAGAAGGCTTTTTAAGTGTGGCTCGGGTATGTCTAACTTGAGGTGCTCTCGTCTCTGTATACTCTTGTCTAGTATCATTTCTATGGTTGTGTCGACTGGGAAGTTGGTAAATAGGGATTCGACATCCAGGGAAGCAATGATTCCATCGGGCTGAGTAGTTTTGATTAATTGTAGGAAATCTGCTGATGGTTGTAGGCTATAGTTGCTTGGAGTGTATGGAGTTAGGAGTTCGTTAAGTCTTTTTGCTAGGTGATAGGTTGGAGTTGGTATTTGGCTGATTATTGGGCATAGTGGGTTACCTGGTTTGTGTGTCTTAACATTGCCATAGGCATATCCTAAGACATAGTTGCCTTGGAGTTTAGTGAAATGCACACTTTGCGTTGATTGCAGTAATTGTTTTGTTCATTTTGCGTTTAATGTCTTCCACAGGGTTCCTCGTGATTCGTTGAAATTTGGTGTCATCACTAAGGATGTCGCTAATTTTGTTCATGTATTCTTGGGTAGGAATCAATACATATGCTGCTGTCTTGTCGGCTTTTCTTATTGTTACATCTTAAGATTTTTTTTAGTTGTTTTGCTGCTTCTTCGAGTCGTGGAGTTAAGATTGTAGATAAATATGTTCCTCGTTTTTTCCCTGCTTCTGTTAGTAGTTCAGCCTGAAGTGTGTCAGTAGTGATGACTTTTTTGTTGTCTTATAACTTCTGGATGTCGTCTTGAAGCATTTCAATTTCAAGGCGTTTTTGATGCTTCTTAGGTCTTGATATGAATTGGCAGTTTAGGCCAAGATTCAAGAGATCTCGTTGATCCAGGCTCAGATCATGAGTAGTTAGATTTATGTAGCCGATTTTTGGACGAGGGATTTTTATCTGTCCCTCGTTGAGGGCTGTCAGCTTGCGGAGTGTCCTTGATTCGACATGCGTTTTGTGTTTTAGTTTTAGGCTTGATAGCTCACTGTTAATGGTTTGCCTTAGTTGATTGGGAATGTCGTACTGGGTCCATTTAATTAGCTGATGTTCAACTGATGTTAAGCTGAACATCAGTTAATTAAATTGACCCAGTATGAACCCAGTTTTTCACTACTGGAAAAAATCAGTTGTTTATGATTTTTTTTGTATCATGTGTTCTCGTTTTGCTCCTATTCAGAAACAAAAATAAAATGAAGCAATATAGTAAATTAATAGCTATTATAGTAAACAGAGAGTAAGTTAAATATTGTGGCAGAAATATACGCACCCAACTGTAAATGAACAATTGACGACGTTTCGGTTCGTTCTGGAAGTGAAGAAACGTCGTCACTTCCTCTATTATTAGATATGTGGGTTAGGTGTCTTTTTATAGCAAAATATTAATTATCGGTAGAACTTACTAGATATTTATAGCAAGTCTGAGGTTATTTGAACATCAGGTGGAAGGTTGGAAGCAATGAAAGTGTCTTCCGACACTTTACGTGGTAGTGTCTAGCCTGACAGTTATATGAATAATTCGTACTTCAGCTAGGGAAATATTTAACACTTGTTATACATAAAATATACTTTTTATTAACTTGTGAAATTTTATTATGCATTTCTATTAAACAGAGCGAGCAGTTACAGCACAGTTGGTCTACAAGATATATATATATATATATATATATATATATATATATAACTGAAAACTCACACCCCAGAAGTGACTCGAACCCATACTCCCAGGAGCAACGCAACTGGTATGTACAGGGATGCCTTAAACCACTTGACCATCACGACCGGACATAAGGAAGTGATAGCCGAGGCTATATGAACCACTTCCCCGCCGGCACCTGGATGGTTATCTTGGGCATAGCATTTTATCAAATCACCTCATTTTTTGGGGCAACACGTGAGGAACACAAATGCAAACAAGCCTGAATGGTCCCCAGGACTAGATACAACTGAAAACTCACACCCCAGAAGTGACTCGAACCCATACTCCCAGGAGCAACGCAACTGGTATGTACAGGGATGCCTTAAACCACTTGACCATCACGACCGGACATAAGGAAGTGATAGCCGAGGCTATATGAACCACTTCCCCGCCGGCACCTGGATGGTTATCTTGGGCATAGCATTTTATCAAATCACCTCATTTTTTGGGGCAACACGTGAGGAACACAAATGCAAACAAGCCTGAATGGTCCCCAGGACTAGATACAACTGAAAACTCACACCCCAGAAGTGACTCGAACCCATACTTCCAGGAGCAACGCAACTGGTATGTACAGGGATGCCTTAAACCACTTGACCATCACGACCGGACATAAGGAAGTGATAGCCGAGGCTATATGAACCACTTCCCCGCCGGCACCTGGATGGTTATCTTGGGCATAGCATTTTATCAAATCACCTCATTTTTTGGGGCAACACGTGAGGAACACAAATGCAAACAAGCCTGAATGGTCCCCAGGACTAGATACAACTGAAAACTCACACCCCAGAAGTGACTCGAACCCATACTCCCAGGAGCAACGCAACTGGTATGTACAGGGATGCCTTAAACCACTTGACCATCACGACCGGACATAAGGAAGTGATAGCCGAGGCTATATGAACCACTTCCCCGCCAGCACCTGGATGGTTATCTTGGGCATAGCATTTTATCAAATCACCTCATTTTTTGGGGCAACACGTGAGGAACACAAATGCAAACAAGCCTGAATGGTCCCCAGGACTAGATACAACTGAAAACTCACACCCCAGAAGTGACTCGAACCCATACTCCCAGGAGCAACGCAACTGGTATGTACAGGGATGCCTTAAACCACTTGACCATCACGACCGGACATAAGGAAGTGATAGCCGAGGCTATATGAACCACTTCCCCGCCGGCACCTGGATGGTTATCTTGGGCATAGCATTTTATCAAATCACCTCATTTTTTGGGGCAACACGTGAGGAACACAAATGCAAACAAGCCTGAATGGTCCCCAGGACTAGATACAACTGAAAACTCACTGCTGTAGAGGGTTCTCTGTTAGCTTCGGGCTGTTTTTGATAAGGAGTTCGGAAGTCTTCTTGGTTTTATAGAATATTATCAGGTTTTATAGAATAATACTAATAAAATAATATTATTTTATAGAATAATATCCTGATAATATTCTATAAAACCAAGAAGACTTCCGAACTCCTTATCAAAAACAGCCCGAAGCCGACAGAGAACCCTCTACAGCAGTCAAGCGTTGTATACATGTACACTTGCCCCCACGAAGGATGTAACCTTCAATCTAAGTACATAGGTATGACGTCGACCAAGCTGACGAGGTGTTTGACATGCCATCTTCAATCCGGTGCCCCTAGGAATCACATGAGACAAGCCCATGGCATCACCCTAACAAGAGAAATGTTGAACAAAAATACATGCATAATAGGCAAAACCCAAGATGCAAGAAGATTACAAATTCTTGAAGCAATCCACATAAGAATAGAACAACCTACCATGAACACCCAAATAACGGAACTATTTACCCTACCCACAATGAGAGTAAGGACAAGACCAGAACATAACGATGCCAACACAGAAGACAATGTTCAACATAACGGGCCAATTACACTTGGATTAATCTTTGTATGTAGATACCAGCTGCCTCGTATGGGCCAATAGGCCTTCTGCGGTTACCTATATTCTTATGTTCATATGTGTGACCCCACTTATATCCCCTTTGTATCCCCTTTTGTTTTCACATTTATTGTCTTATCACCTGACCCAGTGCGGGTATAAAATCAATCACATTGTAAAATTCCTTCACTTGAGAATGAACCATGGAGGTTCGAAACGTTGTGCATATTGTATAAATAAGTGTAATACATTCTATAGTAATTTACCTCTTTTTTTTCACCCGGAAATTAGTTTTGGAGAACTTCTATTTCAGCTAAGCCCTGATGCTAAGAAAATAGTTAGAGGGATAGAAGCCCTAAATCAGAAGATAGTAAATACAGAATATGCGGTCATATTTAATATATATATATATATATATATATATATATATATATATATATATATATATATAATATGAATATATATATGAATATATATATGAATATTCATTCGCATATAGTCCTGGGGACCATTCAGGCTTGTTTGCATATATATATATATATATATATATATATATATATATATATATATATATATATATATATATTATAACTTTTTAGACACTCCACCCACCAGGGGACTTGAACACTGGCCAACGAGGTGGCAGTTGCACGCTGTAACCACTACACTATACTTCAAAGTCATAAGAGAGGTAGGAATTCTGGTGTATTTAACCAACCAGAACTCCATTCCTCTCCCAGGCAATGAGATAGTGTGAGACCTCTGGTGCTTTGCATCGAGCCCTGTTATGTGGGAGAACTCAGTGCCAAATGCTTAATGCATTTGAGGAATGGAGTTCTGGTTGGTTAAATACCCCAGAATTCCTACCTCTCTTATGGCTTTGAAGTATAGTGTAGTGGATAAAGCGTGCAACTGCCACCTCGTTGGCCAGTGTTCGAGTCCCCTGGTGGGTGGAGTGTCTAAAAAGTTATAAACTTCAGCTAGTGGTAATAGGCTAGTCTGTGCATTAAATATATATATGTCGTACCTAGTAGCCAGAACGCACTTCTCAGCCTACTATGCAAGGCCCGATTTGCCGAATAAGCCAAGTTTTCATGAATTAATGTTTTTTTCGACTACCTAACCTACCTAACCTATCCTAACTTTTTCGGCTACCTAACCTAACCTATAAAGATAGGTTAGGTTAGGTTAGGTAGGGTTGGTTAGGTTCGGTCATATATCTACGTTAATTTTAACTCCAATAAAAAAAATTGACCTCATACATAATGAAATGGGTAGCTTTATCATTTCATAAGAAAAAATTAGAGAAAATATATTAATTCATGAAATCTTGGCTTATTAGGCAAATCGGGCCTTGCATATTAGGCTGAGAAGTGCATTCTGGCTACTAGGTACGACATATATATATATATATATATAATGTATATATATATATATATATATATATATATATATATGTATATATATATATATATGTATATATATATATATATATGTATATATATATATATATGTATATATATATATATATATATATATATATATATATATATATTTAAAATTTTATATATATATATATATATATATATATATATATTTAAAATTTTATATATATATATATATATATATATATTTAAAATTTTATATATATATATATATATATATATATATATATATATATATATATATAAAATTTTAAATATATATATATATATATATATATATATATACAATATATATATATATATACAATAATATATATGTATATATACAATAATAATATGATACGTTGTACCTAGTAGCCACAACGCAGTACTCGGCCTACTATGCAAGGCCTGATTTCCCTAATAAGCCAAGTTTTCTTGTTTTTATAGATTTTTCTATTTTTTTCTTTTGAAATGTTAAAGCTATCCGTTTCATTATGTATGAGTTAATTTGTTTATATTTGAGTTAAAACTAACGTAGATATATGACTGAACCTAACCAATCCTACCTAACCTCTCTGAACCTAACCTAACCAATCCTACCTAACCTCTCTGAACCTAACCTAACCAATCCTACCTAACCTCTCTGAACCTAACCTAAACTAACACAACTAAGGCAATAATTTATCATTTATATTCCTAATATAATATAGTAATAATAATTCAAATAAACTAATTGGAAACAATTTATTGAAATAAAGAAAATCACTCGACCTATTAGGCAAATCGGGCCTTGCATAGTAGGCTGAGAAGTGCGTTCTGGTTATATATATATATATATATATATATTATATATATATATATATATATAATATATTTATAATATATATATATAACCAACCAGAACTCCAGCTTTATATAGAACTTCTCTTATATATATATAAGATCTTATATATATATATATATATATATATATATATATATATATATATATATATATATATATATATATGATCTTATATATATATATAAGAGAAACTAGACTGAATTCGATCTTTGAATAAGAGCGATGGACGAGGAACTGCCAATGTTCATTGATATCGATTACAGCTTAATGATGGAATCCACCTGGATGGAGGATTTATTGTTCGGAGTACTGGAGAACAATGAGAACCCAACAGCCCTCGTGAAACCTGATATGGTCAAAGTAGTCGACCACAAGTCCCTGGATATGTCTATTAATTTCGAAACTGGTTCAAAGGCAACTCCGTTGAACGGTAAGCTTATTTTTTGTACAAGATGTTAATTACTAGGCCTTTAGTTGTTTGCCTAATGAAGGCTATATTTAAATGTACTATATCTGGATTGTAGAATAAAATACCCATATGTTTTGACCAATTTATTATAATATGTTCTGATATTATCTGACAATGTTTCAAAGTTTCTTCTTTTGTCAACAGTTGGATGTACAAAAGACGATTCGTGTGGAACCATCGATGTCTTCGGAATGAGAACATCAGTACAAAGCGCCGATCCCTTCTTCGGCGACATTTACAAACTCCAAGTACGTGCTCTCCACATAGAAGTTTTACCTTGGGTAAATCCCGGGAATTAGAAATCTTCGTAAAGAAAAAAAGAACAGCCCATCCTGTTTAGAGGGCATTTATCGTAACGATGTAGACGATAAAAGACGATGTAGACGTACATATATTGACGTAAAATTGAATTAGAAAATAGAATTTGGTATTGTTGAATTTGATAAAACTGGAAAAGGTTCTTTATGTTGTTAATGCAGCCTAACCTAACCATCTGAGGCCTCATATAGTACATATGTGCTAAACAAGACATAGGAAATTTTTATTTTAGTTTCTAGCTTTATTTTTCGGGACTTTATGAAATGAATAGCACCAGATTCTACTAATATTCCATTACGTCAATATGTGTATGATGGTCCATATAGTTCCAAAAAGTAATATGTAAACAGGAGGATGGGTTGGAAAAAATATATTTGTAGGAAAGGTGAAGAGAAAATGGTGACATGATTGAAAAATTAATAAATAAAACTGCATTAGGCCTATTAACCTATAACTATGAATCAATGAATTAAGGAAACTACAAAAGACGTATTGGTCGATATTGCCACAATTATTCTGAGGCAGCTCCTATTAATTTGTCCTCCAATACCCCCTCCCCTTCTGGCCCGTTGTCGTCGTGAGGGGGCTTGGTGGACAGCTGCCAGTGTGTATGATACTAGTGAGGGGACACTTGTATTGTCAATTCTTCTTTCATAGAGGACACGGCGAACCTCCAGTCAGATGTAGATCAGGTCTTTCTATGGGCTACAGAAAATAATATGGTGTTTAACGAAGACAAGTTCCAGCTCATGCGCTATGGAAAAAATGAAAATATAAAAACGGAAACCACGTACAAAACTCAGGCAAATCATAACATAGAACGAAAAACCAATGTAAAGGATCTGGGTGTACTCAATGTCGGAAGACCTTACCTTTAAAGAACACAATAAAGTAGCCGTCACAACTGCAAGAAAAATGACAAGTTGGATAACAAGAACTTTTCACACTAGAGATGCTATACCGATGATGACACTTTTCAAAACGCTTGTGCTCTCTAGAGTGGAGTACTGCTGCACAATGACAGCCCCTTTCACTGCTGGTGAAATTGCTGACCTGGAGAGCGTGCAGAGGTCCTTTACTGCTAGAATCCACTCGGTAAAACATCTAAACTATTGGGACCGACTTAAGAGCCTAAATCTGTATTCCCTTGAGCGCAGGCGGGAGAGATACATAATAATTTACACGTGGAAAATATTAGAGGGGCTGGTCCCAAACCTGCACACAGAAATAACATCACATGAGACCAGAAGACATGGCAGGATGTGCAGAATACCCCCGTTGAAAAGCAGAGGTGCAACTGGTACTCTGAGAGAGAACTCTATCAACATCAGAGGCCCGAGACTGTTCAACATGCTTCCACTACACATAAGGGACATAACTGGCAAACCCCTCACAGTGTTCAAGAGAGAACTGGATAAGCACCTCCAAAGGATACCTGATCAACCAGGCTGTGACTCATACGTCAGGCTGCGAGCAGCCGCGTCCAACAGCCTGGTTGATCAGTCCAGCAACCAGGAGGCCTGGTCGATGACCGGGCCGCGGGGACGATAAGCCCCGGAAGCACCTCAAGGTATCCTCAAGGTAAGGTAATCATCACTGAACTCGATCTCGATGGTCTGACGGTTCTTAAGGTGGCGTTTGTGGGAAGTATACTCATGACACATCCCTGGGGGCCCCGGCAAGACCTGTCTCTTGTTGGATGTCCTATCCTCTAATTGTGGCTCCATTGTGGATACGGGGGCACATTCGTGATTGAAAGTATTACTTCACGTTTTCATTTCACTGAATACTGTCCCTCTTATGACTTCTCAGGCTCGTGGGGTGGGCGACCAAGCCCCCGAGTCGAACTGTGTTGGAAGACCGGGCTCTGTAGCCCCCGCTACATTGGGCGCAGACCTAGCTCCTCCTCTGACCCTCCTGACTACTTCCCTCGGCTCCCCTCCCCCTCTCTCTGGTTGGGTCGAGCCCCAAGCCCCCAACGGTTACCACCTCGTCCCCTGGCACGGCTCAGTCTCTCATTGTGACTACTGCACCTTTTAACCCCTCTCTCTCTTTGGGGGTTCTGAACGCTGTCCCCACCACAACCACTCTCGCACGATCCCTTCCCATACTAATACATATCATGCCTTGTTTGGTCCTCCTTCGTGGGCTAAATACTTTGATCTCCACCATCTAAATTCTACTCCACCTGACGACTTCTCCCTCCATAAACACCTAGTTAATTCGGTAGATGCCTTTGATACTTTTAACCCCACCCGTCTCGATACATGTGTCATCGCTGCTCCTTCTCAGGATGTAGCTACCACTTACCCCATTGTCCTGTATTGGGGAGACTCCTGTTCGGGTCTCCAAAAACGCTCTGTTAAATGCTAGTGTTGGCACTGTTCTCCTCTCGGACAATGTTGCAACTACTGTTAGGAACCTAAAAGGCTGCCATGAAGATATTAAACATATCCTCGAAGCCCAAGGCTATCCTGTCCTCCAGGTGGACACGTTCACTCGACCCCCTTCGTGGTCGTCGTCATCAGACCCTTCGAGTTGGTAAAATCACCTTCGATAGTAAGACCCTTCTGCCCTCTATCATTCTTGCTGGTGCCAGATGCTCCGTTCAGGAGTACGTCCCCTCTCCTAGACTATGCAATAAATGATGGGAGTTCGGGCACAGTGCCCTGAAATGCTCAAGTCGGGTCTCTTTATATCCTATGTGTGGGGGCAAGTCTGGTCTCTTTATATCCTCTTAGACATTGTGCTTTTCTCCCCAGGCTCGCTGCCTCAATTACTGTGAGGCCCACCGTACTTTCTCCTGCACGTGTATACACTGCAAGCTTGAGGAAGCCGTCCACAACATGAAACACTGGGATCGTTTGATGTTTCCTGAAGCGAGACGCCAAGTCCGCCGTCTCCACCCTTTCACCGGCGTATCCTATACTCACGTGTTGTGTTCTACCTCTCCTCATCCTTCCCACTATCCTCAGTCACACAACCGTTTCCAGGCCTTGGACCCGGACATGCCCACTGCCTCCTCCCCTGTTCCTTTACGTTCTGTCTCGAAGGGTCTCCCTCTTGGTTCTCCATCTGGAGTTTCCCACCTTCCTACCCAGTCCGCCATGTCTCCTGTGTCTTCTTTCCCATCTTCCCCCGATTCTTCTTCCCATCCCTCCCCCCAGTCTCTTGGCCCTCCACACTGCCTGTCTGTCCAGGCTGTTGTCCATCATCCTCCCAGCAATCTTCATGTTGTTTGCACTCGTTCTTCTTCCCCTGTTGAGACCACAGAGTCTGTCGCCCAGTACGTTGTTGCTGGAACATCTGTCTCTTTGAGTCAGAAACGTAAGCCTGGCTCCTCTCCTTCCACCTCCCCAGCGGGTAAGAAGGCATCACTTTCTTCCTCGCCACCCACCTCTGACTATCGCTAGATCCCCTCCCTTTTCGGTGGTCGGGTCCCCTGTCCCGGCCATGAAGGTTTCTTTAGCCCCCGATTACCTCTCGGTTTCTGCTCTTGCAGGGTGCGCTCCCTGGTTTCTACCCCCTCCTCCTGCTGTCCTTGACAGCCCCCTCTCGGTTGTCTCCTCCTTCTCCGGGCCCTGTTAGTCCGCCTCTGGTCTGTCCTCTCGCTCCCTTCCCTCCATCCTTACTAAGTTTACCTATGCCCCCTAACCCTGATTTTGCTGACCCTGATCCTGAGCTTAATATATTTTGTTCTTCTTTACTTTTGTTTCTTCATTGTTCTGTGTTGCTGTCCTTTCTCTTTTTGATAATGTCTATTCTTCAGTGGAATATTCGTGGATTTTATGCCAACTTCCATGAACTCCAACTTCTGATTACACAGTTTTCACCACTTTGTGTTTGTCTCCAAGAGTCAATGCTTGGTGCTCGTCCTGGTCACTTTCGTGGTTATTCCTTTCTTTCTCCCTCAAGAGCTGGGGCCCATAACTCTACTGCTCTCTTGATTTGTTCTGATATTGCCTTCGTCCCCATTCTTTTTCCATTGCCTGTCTATTATTCTGTTGCCCGTGTTTTTGTGAGTAAACGGTATACAGTCTGTTCCATTTATCTTCCCCCAAATGTCCCGCGTTCCCTTCCTGATCATAAGCACCTCCTGGACTCTTTGTCAGAGCCGGTGCTCCTGTTGGGTGATTTCAACTGTCGACATATCCTCTGGGTCGATGTTCTGAATAACACCCGAGGCCGCCACCTCGAACCATTCGTCCTCTCTACTGAATTGTGGTGAGCCCACTCATGTGGACTCTCGGACTCGCACCCTTTCCTGTCTTAATCTTTCTCCCTGCTCGTCATCTCTTTACTTAAATCTCACGTGGTGGGTTCTTGATGACCTCCATAACAGTGATCATTTCCCCATCCTCATTTCCTTTTTCTTTTTTCACCCTCCCCTCTACTTCCCTAGGTGACAGTTTGCCAAGGCTGACTAGAACCTATTCACCCTTCATGCTACTCTCCCTGACCTCTCCTCTCTGCCTCTTTCTCGCGCCCTCCTACTTTTTCATGACACCGTCTTCGATGCTGCCCTCTGCTCTGTTCCTCGCTCTACCTCCCAGTGCACGCGGAAGTGCGTTCCCTGGTGGAATATGGATTTTGCTCGGGTTGTCCGCTGTAAGCGTGCAGCCTGGAAGATACACCAACACCGGCAGACGACTGATTCTTTTATTTTGTTTCGGAAGGCAAGTGCGATAGCCCGTAGGACCATCCGTACAGCTAAACGTGAGAGTTGAAAATCTTATGTTCCCACCATTACGTCTGATACTCCCCTGCCGTAGATCTGGAAGAAGATCCGCAAGATTGCGGGCAAGTTCATTCCAGATGTCTCGCCGGTCCTTCACCTCCATGGTACTCTTGTTGCAGACCCAGTGAAGGTTGCGACCAAATTGGGTTCACACTTTTCTACTGTTGGCTCTGGTTCTCATCTTCCTCAATCCTTCCTTCTTCGTAAGCCCGTTCATGAATCTCATCTATTAGATTTCTGCACTCATCTCCGCCTTCCCTATAACGATCCGTTCTCTCTGAACTTCAGTCTGCCCTGGCCCTTCTGCGGATCTATGGTAGCAGACTCAGATGACATTATGAGATTCTTGGCCATCTTCTTCCTTGCATGTCTCAGTATTTACTGAGTCTGTATAACTAGGTCTGGGAGTCGTCGTCAGTCCCTGAGGACTGGCTGGATGCCGTTGTACTCCCTATATGGAAACCGGGGTCTATCGGGACATCCCCTAAGGACTTCCGCCCTATTTCCCTCACAAGTTGTCTGCAAACTCTTTGAGCGTGTGGTAAATGTTTGTCTGATGTGGTTCTTGGAACATCATCACCACCTCTCTCCTTCTCAATTTGGTTTTCGCAAGTGCCGCAGCACGACTAATGTCATGGTGAACTTGGAGGTCTATATTCGTACTACTTTTGCTGCGAAGACCTCCGTTGTTGCTGTCCTTTTTGACCTGAAAAGGCTTATGACACAATTTGGAGATACCATATTCTGTCCAAACTTCGTTCTTTTGGCCTTCGTGGTAATCTCCTTCTCTTCCTCCAAAGCGTCCTCTCTCGTCGTTCATTTAGAGTCAGGCTTGGTGCCACCCTCTCTGCCTCTATTCAGCAATACGAAGGTGTACCCCAAGGTAGTGTTCTGTGCACAACTCTTTTTTTTTTCTGGTTGCCCTCAATGATCTTCTTTCCTCCCTTCCTTTTGGCAGCTTCTCCGCTCTTTATGTCGATGATCTTACTCTTTGCTGTCGAGGTGATGATTCGCCTCTCCTTCAATGGCGGCTTCTACTTGCGATTGATGCCGAGTCATCTTGGGCCACCAATCATCTCTTCAAGCTCTCTGCATCCAAGACTTGTTCTATGACTTTTATTCTGAAGCATGTTGTTCTTCGTCCCTCTTTGTCGCTTTATTGTCATCCCCTTGAGTACAAAGATTTCGCGAAGCTTTTGGGGTTAATCTTTGACACTCGTTTGTCTTGGTCTCCCCAAATCTCTTACCTCCGATTTGAATGCTCTAAGGCCTTTACCCTACTTAAGGTTTTGTCGCATACTTCTTGGGGAACGGATAGGCGCACGCTCCTCTCTTTGCATTCCTCTCTCGAACTGTCTAAACTCGATTATGGTTGCCCCTTCATACTCTTCTCCTTCTCCTCTTTGCCGTCTGGATCCTTTGCACCATACTAGGGTTGCGCCTCAGCTCTAGTGCCTTTCGTTCTACTCCTACCCTCAGCTTTTACGTTGACACTGGCCTCCTGTCTCTCCAGGACCACCGAGATCGCTACTGTCTTTGCAACCTTGTGCGATCCTTACAACACCCTCACACTCGCCTGTGTCATGCTTTGACTTTTCCTCCTCTTGTAGTTCCTGTTCCCCTTCACCACCTTCCTCTTTCTATCCCGTTGTCTCGGCTGCAACATTCTCTTTGGTTAGTATTACTAATATTTCTTCTCGTGTTGTTCCATCCTTACCCCCTTGGAGGGTCCCCCTTCCTTAATATTACAAATCCCTGACCCACATCAATAAAGCTTTTACCCCTCCTACAGTTCTGAAACGCCTTTTTCTTGAACACTTTCCTTCACATTCCCGCTCCGTTTTCATCTTCATCGATGGGTCTAAGTCAGCAGGCGGTGTAGGCTACTCTGTTGTTTTTCCTGACCACACCTATATGTGTCGCCTGCCTCCGGAGACTATATCTTCAGGGCATAACTTTATGCTATTCTCTATGCTCTTCGTCTCCTGCTTTCTCGCTCTCAATCCTCCTTTGTGGTTGTAATTGACTCTCACAGTGCCCTCATGGCTCTGGAGTCCTTTAATCCAGTCCATCCGGTGGTAGCCGAGATTGCTGGGTTCCCAGCCATGTTGGTGTCTCTTTAAATGAGAGTGCGGACACTGCTGCTAGGGATTATATCCGCACTATCATCCCGTAATGGTATTTCTTGTTTCGACTTTTACCCAGTTATTCATTCTTCCATCCTTTCCCATTGGCACGGTTGTTGGTCTTCTGTTACTGGTAACAAACTGCATACTCTTAAGAGTATTGCGTCCCTTTGACCTTCTTTCTACCATGGTAGAAGGAGGAGCCGGTCGGCCGAGCGGACAGCACGCTGAAGTTGTGATCCTGTGGTCCCGGGTTCGATCCCGGACGCCGGGGAAAAACAATGGGCAGAGTTTCTTTCACCCTATGCCCCTGTTACCTAGCAGTAAAATAGGTACCTGGGTGTTAGTCAGCTGTCACGGGCTGCTTCCTGGGGGTGGAGGCCTGGTCGAGGACCGGGCCGCGGGGACACTAATAAAAGCCCCGAAATCATGTCAAGATAACCGTCAAGATAGTAACCGGTGGTGGGAAACGGCTCTGGCAAGGTTGCGTATTGGCCATATGCGCTTAACTCACGGACATTTAATGGAGACCCGTCCTGCTCCTTATTGTTCTAACTGAATTGTCCCTCATACAGTTGTGCATATCCTAGTTTAATGTTTTGACTTCTAGGACAAGCGTGTGTCTTGCTTTCCGACCGTCCCCCGCGATCACTTGTCCCTCTATTGAATTCCCTCGAAGACATCCTCAGTAATATATAGCGCCCTCTGAGTATCTCTCACATTTGATGGTGCTACATAGCTTTCCCGGCTTGGTGCCTTCTTTGATAATTACTTACTTCCCCTCCAACAACACATCTATAGATGTATGTGTCTTTTTCAAGGTTGAAGCAGATGCATTATGTTAGTCTTAAAAAGCTTTTCAAGATGGCACATAAATGGCATAAGAGTTTCATAAGCCAGTCACCCTGAGCTCCATTGACATTCTTAAAAAATATAAACTACTAGCCACGCCCGGCCACACGTTGCTGTGGCAATAGCAACCTTCCTGTTCCCCAGTCCTCCCCACCATTTCCCCCCCTTCCCGCATCCCCTCGTACTCAAACCATTTCCCACTCCCCTATCCCCTCGTCCTCCAAACCATTCCCCATTCTCTCGTCCTTCCCACCATTCCCCCCCCTCCCCCATCCTCTTGTCCTCCCCACCATTCACCAGTCCACCGTCCCCTCGTCCTACCCACCATTACCCACTCCACCGTCCCCTCGTCTTCCCCCCATCTCCCATTCCCCCGTCCCCTTGTCCTCCACAACATTCTCCATTACCCCATCCCTCGTCCGCACCATGCCCAACTTTCCATCCCTTCGTTCTTCCAAACATTACCCCCCACCCCTTTCCCCTCGCTCACCCCACCATCCCTCACTCCCTTCCCCTTGACCTCCCCCACTCATTCTTCAGATGCATTACCAAATGATCTAATGTTCACATCAGAAAATTGGGAACATCAAATGATCTATGTTCCCATCACTGAAAAATAAGAACAGTTAAAAAAAACAAATGGGAAAACAATGAAAAATAAACTATACTCATGAAATGAACGGTATGGTAACCAACACAGCTCAATTCCAAAGCAGTGTCACACAAAATAATTAAATCAAAATGAAAATAACTCGAAATCTATGAAAATTCAATTTATCAATGCAATAGGAAACATTGAAAAGGAATCGGAACATATTTTGTATAGCGTGTGTTGCCTTACATGTAACAGATGGCTCTGTTTAAAAAAAAAATAGTTTTACCTGTCACAGGTGTGGCCTCTATAATTATACTCACAAAATGAACAGTATGGTAAACAACACAGCTCAATTCCAAAGCAATGTTACACAAAATAATTACATCAAATTGAAAATCAATTGAAATCTATGAAAAGTCAATTTATCAATGCAATTGGAATCATTGAAATGGAATTGTAACATATTTAGTATTGTGTATGTTGCTGTTATGTGCAGCAGATGGCGCTGTTTTTCA
Organism: Procambarus virginalis; assembly: GCA_020271785.1. NCBI lineage: Eukaryota > Metazoa > Arthropoda > Malacostraca > Decapoda > Cambaridae > Procambarus > Procambarus virginalis. Next base: position 12,447,483 of record WNGS01166226.1, on the reverse strand, counting down.
AAAAGAGCATGTTTTTACCTGTCACAGGTGTGGTATCTATATAGTAGGTATGAAAAAACACGCACGTATTTGAATGGAACGTTGTGTTAAAATTTCAAAGAAATCTGTGAAGAACTGTTGGAGATTACAGCGTGTGTTGCTCTTACATTCAACAGATAGCGCTGTATTTAAAAAAACATGATTTTTTCCTGTCACAGGTGAGGCATGTATATAGTAGGCATATAAAACCACTCGCCTCTTCGAATGCACCGTTGTGTCAAAATTTCAAAGCAATCTGTAAAAGAGGTTTTGAAGATTTCCCTCATATGAAAAATACATGAAAAACACAGTTTTTCAAAAGAAGCATGTTTTTTCCCGTCACAGACGTGACATCTATAATGTTTGTATATAAAAACCTTCTCGGATGCGAAGGGAATGTTTTGTGAAAATTTCAAAGCACTCTGTGAAGAACTTTCGGAGATTAGCGATTTTGAGCAAACAAACATTTCCATTTATATTTATAGAGACTAAGAGTACCGGGACAAGCGTTGCTGTGGCTCATGCGTTGCTGAGCCACAGCAACATTCCCTGTTCCCCAGTCCTCCTCAGCATTCCCCCCTCACCCGTCTCCTCGGCCTCCCAACCATACCCCACCCCCTCTGTCCCTTTGTCCTTCCCACCATTCTCAATTCCCCCATCTCCTCGTCCCCACCATCCCAAACTCCCCCGTCCCTTCGTCCTTCCCCACCATTACCCCCTCCCTTGTCCTCTCGTCCTCCCCACCATCTCTCACTTTCGTCCCCTCGTCCTCCCCACCATTCCCCACTCCCTCGTCCGATGTTCCCATCAGAAATTTGGGAACATCAAGTGATCTGATGTTCCCATCACTGAAATATAAGAAAAGCAGTTTAAAAATGAAATGAATATATGAAAAAATAAAAAAAAAATATACTCATGAAATGAATGGTATGGTAAACAACACAGCTCACTTCCAACGCAATTCACACAATAATTAAATCAAAATGAAAATAAATAAAAATTATGAAAATTCAATTGATCAATATAATAAGAAACATTGAAATGGAATTGTAACATTTAGAATAGCATGAGTATTGCTCTTACTTGCGACAGATGACACTGTTATTCAAGAAAAGCATAGTTTTACCTGTCACAGGTGTGGCATCTGTACTTATACTTACGAAATAAACGGTATGGTAAACGACACAGTTCAATTCCAGCACAATGTCACACTAAATAATTCAATAAAAAATAAAATAAATCGATATCTATGAAAATAAAATTTATTAATGCAATTGGAAACATTGAAATGGAATTAGTGAAATATTTAGTATTGCGTGCATGCTGCTATTACGTGTAACAGATTGCGCTGTTTATCAAAAACGCATGTGTTTACCTGTCACAGAGGTGGCATCTATATAGTAGGTATATAAAAAGACGCGCCTATTCGAATGGAACGTTGTGTCAAAATTTTAAAGCAGTCTGGTAAGAACTTTGGGAGATTACAGCGTGTGTTGCTCTTACGTCCAACAGATGGCACTGTTAAAAAAAAGCATGTTTTTTCCTGTCATAGGTAAGGCATGTATATAGTAGGTATATAAAAACACGCGCCAATTAGAATGCAACGTTGTGTCAAAATTTCAAAGCAATCGGTAAAGAGGTTTCGAAGATTTCTCTCACATGAAAAACAGTTAAAAAAAATTCGTCACAGACGTGACATCAATATAATATGTATATAAAAACCTGCACGGATGTAAATGGAACATTGTGTGAAAATTTCAAAGCAATCGGTGAAGAACTTTCGGAGATTAACGATTTTGAGCAAACGAACATTTTCATTTTCATTTATATAGATTTCTCTACTTATATATATATATATATATATATATATATATATATATATATATATATATATATATATATGCAAACAAGCCTGAATGGTCCCCAGGACTATATGCGAATGAAAACTCACACCCCAGAAGTGACTCGAACCCATACTCCCAGGAGCAACGCAACTGGTATGTACAAGACGCCTTAAACCACTTGACCATCACGACCGGACAAAATGAGGTGATAGCCGAAGCTATTTGAACCACCTCACCGCCGGCACTCGGATGGTTATCTTGGGCATAGCATTTTACCAAATCACCTCATTCTTTGGGGAACACGTGAGGAACACAAAACATTCATATATATATATATATATATATATATATATATATATATATATATATATAATATATATATATATATATATATATATATATATATATATAAACTGGAATGTGTAACTGACTGTGTAGCCAGTGTAACTATGTAGGGAGTGTAACTGTGTAGGCAGTGTAACTGACTGTGTAGGCAGCGTAACTGACTGCGTAGGCAGCGTAACTGACTGTGTAGGCAGCGTAACTGACTGTGTAGGCAGCGTAACTGACTGTGTAGGCAGCGTAACTGACTGTGTAGGCAGCGTAACTGACTGTGTAGGCAGCGTAACTGACTGTGTAGGCAGCGTAACTGACAGTGTAGGCAGCGTAACTGACTGTGTAGGCAGCGTAACTGACTGTGTAGGCAGTGTAACCGACTGTGTAGGCAGTGTAACTGACTGTGTAGGGAGTGTAACTGACCGTGTAGGGAGTGTAACTGACTGTGTAGGTTGCTTAACTATGTAGGCAGTGTAACTGACTGTATAGGCAGCGTAACTGTGTAGGGAGTGTAGCTGTGTAGACAGTGTAACTGTGTAGACAGTGTAACTGTGTAGACAGTGTAACTGTGTAGGCAGTGTAACTCTGTAGACAGTGTAACTCTGTAGGCACTGTAATTGTGTAGGGAGTGTAACTGTGTTGGCAGTGTAACTGTGTAGCAGTGTAACTGACTGTGTAGGCAGTGTAACTGTGTAGACAGTGTAACTCTGTAGACAGTGTAACTGTGTAGCAGTGTAACTGACTGTGTAGGCAGTGTAACTGTGTAGGCAGTGTAACTGTTTATGCAGCGTAACTGTGTAGGCAGTGTAACTGTGTAGGCAGTGTAACTGACTGTGTAGGCAGCGTAACTGTGTAGGGAGTGTAACTGACTGACTGTGTAGGCAGCGTAACTGTGTCGGTAGTGTAAATGACTGTGTAGGCAGCATAACTGACTGTGTTGGCTGTGTAACTGACTGTGTTGGCTGTGTAACTGACTGTATAGGCAGCATAACTGACTGTGTTGGCAGCGTAACTGACTGTATAGGCTGTGTAACTGACTGTGTAGGCAGCGTAACTGACTGTGTAGGCAGCGTAACTGACTGTGTAGGCAGTGTAACTGACTGTGTAGGCAGTGTGACTGTGTTGGCATCGTAACTGACTGTATACGCAGCGTAACTGGCTGTGTAAGCAGCGTAACTGTGTCGGCAGTTTAACTGTGTAGGCAGCGTAACTGACTGTCTTTTGTTATTCCAGTCAGCGCCAGCTACAGTCGTCCATCAGTCCCAGCCGAGTTTCAATGTGGGGAAGAGGTTTTTTCTAACTTTGATGGCACTGCTTCGAGTGGTCAGCCACAACGTCAGCAGCAAGAACATCAAGCAGTTGAACTTCCTCGAGGTCAGTGGCCTGAGCAGCAAGGGTCTGAGCCCTCGTATGACCATCAGGTTGAGGGAAATGTTGAGTTCCATTGGGGTGAGCAATTTTTACAACCAATCATGCTGCAGAATGTCCAGATGCTTGACCGTCTACAAGAGGATCTCCAGCCTAGTGAGCAACTTGAAGAATTTGTTGTTACTTCCCAGCATTCAATCCCAAATGAAGAATCTGTGGAATATATGTCTAAGCACGAAGCAAACATCAAATTTTCTTCCGAGAACTCGCGTGGATATATGTCGGATTTAAATGATCTTGATAGTTCGAAACATATTTATGCTACTGATGCATATCTTAATTGGGACGTGCCGGAAACACCTATTCACTCACTCAATGGCTCTGGATCACCATTTTCTCCGGCTTTTAATATTAATCTTGAGTCTCCTATCAATCCATGGATTCTATCTAATGATGTTGCACTGACAAATACAGCCGAGAATACATCACATAATTTATTTGATATTACTTTCAACTCCCCTCACCAAATTCAAAGTAAGACTCTTCCTACGATGAACTCTGTTACTGAGCCAAACACCTCAGGAAACATGGGTGATGCTTCGTTTGCTCCTCCAGTGTCTCGGGAAGAAGTTTTGTTTGACGCCAAAATAAACCAAACGTATACAAAACTCTTTAGCCCGTACAACAAGGTGAACTGTCCACTGTGTGGTATTGTATTTCCACACAGAGGATTCCTTGCGAATCACATAAAATCACATGGTTCTAATAGAATATACAAATGCTCCGTGTGCGACTGTTCCTTCAACATGAAGGTCTCCCTTGATAAACACAACATACAAGCTCATGGAGCACCGATGGCCAGGAATAATATCCTGGATCAGCAACAAAAGGATAACTTGCCAAGACCCTGGACTCCTGAGCCAACCCCCCAGGTTCGTGAGCCAAGTCCCCGGACTCGTGAGCCAAGTCCCCGGACTCGTGAGCCAAGTCCCCGGACTCGTGAGCCTAGCACCCGGACTCGTGAGCCTAGCACCCGGACTCGTGAGCCTAGCACCCGGACTCGTGAGCCAAGCACCCGGACTCGTGAGCCGAGCACCCTGACTCGTGAGCCAAGAACCCGGACACGTGAGCCACGCAACCGGACCCGTGAGCCACGCACCCGGACCCGTGAGCCACGCACCCGAACCCGTGAGCCACGCACCCGGACCCGTGAGCCACGCACCCAGACCCGTGAGCCACGCACCCGGACTCGTGAGCCTAGCACCCGAACACGTCAGGCAAGCACCCGGACTCGTGAGCCAAGCATCCCGGCCCTGCAGCCAAGCATCCAGACTCCACTAAGTAGTTTGTTACATACACTTGAAACTTCGTCTGCGCCTGAAGTGTTTCTGGTTAAGCTTTTCCTTGACTTCTTAGAAGAAAAAAAACGTCAAAGTTTCCTTTGTAACCCGGACTGCAAAATGAGCTGCCAATTGTGTGGTGTTTCATACACAAACGAAGAAAATCTTGTGAATCACACGAGGTCCCATGGAGCTAATAAAAGATATCGGTGTGCCAAGTGTGATTGTTCATTCAAGCAGGTCAACACTGACGATCATAGTCTACTCGCTCAAGAGGCACCCATCATCAGTGAGGTCACCCTGGCTCAGCAAGAAGGAAGAGACTTGGCAAACATGTCGATACCTGGGCCAAACATGTCGACTGTTTTGCCGAGCTCCCCGACCGTGCAGCCGAGCTCCCCGACCGTGCAGCCGAGCGCCCCGACCGTGCAGCCGAGCGCCCCGACCGTGCAGCCGAGCGCCCCGACCGTGCAGCCGAGCGCCCCGACCGTGCAGCCGAGCGCCCCGACCGTGCAGCCGAGCGCCCCGACCGTGCAGCCGAGCGCCCCGACCGTGCAGCCGAGCGCCCAGACTCTGCAAATCACTTCGCCAGATACGCTTGAAATTTCGTCAGCTCAGGCTAAGCTTTTCTTTAGCCGCAAAAGGAAAAGAAAACAAAGTGTCTCCAGCCCGGACTACAAAGTGAGCTGTCAATTGTGTGGTGTTTCATATGTAGACGATCATGTGAATCACACGCGTTCCCATGGAGCTAATAAAAGATATCGGTGTACCAAGTGTGATTGTTCGTTCAAGCAGAAGGTCAACAATGAAGATGATAATCTACTCTCTCATGAGGCACCCATCATTAGTGAGGTCACCGTGGCTCAGCAAGAAGAGAGAGACTTGGGAAGCATGTCGACGCCTGGACTTAGAAACTCAGTAAACGGGCACGGGACTTTATCTGTTCCTCTACTGTCTCAGAAAAATGTTCACTCTAACTACAAAGATAAAAAAAACCGTAAAAGATCATTTAACCCGCACTTCAAGGTGAACTGTCCACTGTGTAGTATTACATATGCCAATAAAGGATATCTCAAGAATCATATGAAAACCCATGGTGCTAAAAGGTATTATAGTTGCTCCGTGTGCGATTGTTCTTTCAACAGGGTTGTCAACCTTGTGAAACATAATTTACGCGCTCACATGGAATCGACGACCAGGAAAAGTATCTTGGCACAGCAACAAAGCAACAAGGGAAAGACTTGCTAATGAGCGTGATTCCTCGGTCCAGTAGTTATGTGCATACATGTGACACTTAGTTTACTCCCCCCACTGTCTCAGGCTAAGGTTATCTTTAGCTGCAAGATGAAAGAAACACTTCAAATATGCTTTAAACCATATTGCAAAGTCATCTGTCCATTGTATAGCATTTCATTTGTAAGAAAAGGACATCTTATGAATCAATAAATCTCACGATGGTAATAAGATAAGTGTTACATGTGCAATTGTTCCTGCACCCAGAAAGTTTGCATTGATAAATATGATTTTTCACTAATGTATTTTCGGTTTTAAGTATTTCTTTCTAATCAGTATTTTGTAGTTTTTAATTTCTTGGTTTATTTTTTGATAAATGATATAATGCATGAAAATCCTCCAGGATTTTCCTCATTTTAATTGTGGGCTTCAAATAATTAAAGTGATTATATTAATGCTAAAAAAAAATAATTAATAAATGTTTTAAATAGCTGTGTCATGTAAATTTATAATAAAATTTTGAAAATTACTGAATTTTTAACAAGGCTCTAATACATGTATAGGTTATAAAAAAATGAAATTTGTAAATATATTACAACACATAAAATGATAAATTCTCTTTCAAAATTTTACGACGAAAGTACATGATTTAAACGGCTTTGTATTATGAATGTTTCTTGTGCAATTCAAACAGTCGAAAAAAATAATAAAATGAGAGACATTCGATACTTTCAATTTACAAAAGCTTATGGAACTAGGCCTCACGAGATTCGTTAAAAGTAAGGGAACCTGACTTAACTCAAGATTAACTGATTAACTCAACCTGGTTTAAAGAAGCAAGTTGCCATAAATGGAGTCAATTCCGAATTGAGACTCGGTTGCAACACGAGTGCCTCGAAACACTACCCAGAGACGTACAGTGTGTACCATATATATATATATATATATATATATATATATATATATATATATATATAAAATAGTGCTGCGAAGAACTGTTGGAGATTACAGCGTGTGTTTGCTCTTACATTCAACAGATAGCGCTGTATTTAAAAAAACATGATTTTTTCCTGTCACAGGTGAGGCATGTATATAGTAGGCATATAAACCACTCGCCTCTTCGAATGCACCCGTTGTGGTCAAAATTTCAAAGCAAATCTTGTAAAAGAGGTTTTGAAGATTTCCTCACATGAAAAATACAATGAAAAAGCAACAGTTGTGTCACAGAAGCATGTTTTTTTCCCGTCACAGACGTGACATCGTACATAATGTTTGTATATAAAACCTTCTTCGGATGCGAAGGAATGTTTTGGTGAAAAATTTCAAAGCACTCTGGTGAAGAACTTTCGTGAGATTAGCGATTTTGAGCAACAAACATTGCCATTTTTATATTTATAGAGACTAAGAGTACCGGGGGGACAGGGAGCGTTGCTGTGGCGCATGCTTTGCTGAGCCACAGCAACATTCCCTGTTCCCCAGTCCTCCTCAGCATTCCCTCCCCCTCACCCGGCTCCTTGGCCTCCCAACCATACCCCACACCCCTCGTCCCTTTGTCCTTTCCCACCATTCTCAATTCCCCCATCTCCTCGTCCCCACCATCCCAAACTCCCCCGGCCCTTCGTCCTTCCCCACCATTACCACCCTCCCTTGTCCTCGCTCGTTCCTCCCCACCATCGCTCACTTTCGTCCCCCTCGTCCTACCCCACCATTCCCCACTCCCTCGGTCCGATGTTCCCATCAGAAATTTGGGAACATCAAGTGATCTGATGTTCCCATCACTGAAATATAAGAAAAGCAGTTTAAAAAATGAAATGAATATATGAAAAAAAATAAAAAAAAAATATCTCATGAAAATGAAGGTATGGTAAACAACACAGCTCACTTTCCAACGCAATTCACACAATAATTAAATCAAAAATGAAAATAATAAAAATTATGAAAATTCAATTGATCAATATAATAAGAAACTTGAAATGGAATTGTAACATTTAGAATAGCATGAGTATTGCTCTTACTTGCGACAGATGACACTGTTATTCAAGAAAAGCATAGTTATTACCTGTCACGGTGTGGCATCTGTACTTATACTTACGAAATAACGGTATGGTAACGACACACAGCTCAATTCCACACAATGTCACACTAAATAATTCAATAAAAAATAAAATAAAATCGATAGCTATGAAAATAAAGTTATTAATGCATTGGACCATGAAATGGAATTAGTGAAAATTTTAGTATTGCGTGCATGCTGCTATTACGTGTAACAATTGCGCTGTTTATCAAAAACGCATGTGTTACCTGTCACAGGAGGTGGCATCTATATAGTAGGTATAGAAAAAGAGCGCGCCTATTCGAATGGAACGGTGTGTCAAAATTTTAAAGCAGTCTGGTAAGAACTTGGGAGATTACAGCGTGTGTTCTCTTACGTCCAACAGATGGCACTGTTAAAAAAAAAAGCATGTTTTTCCTGTCATAGGTAAGGCATGTATATAGTAGGTATATAAAAACACGCGCCAATACGAATGCAACGTTGTGTCAAATTTCAAAGAGCAATCGGTACAGAGGTTTCGAAGAGTTTCTCTCACATGAAAAACAGTTAAAAAAAATTCGTCACAGACGTGACATCAATATATATGTATATAAAAGACCGGCACGGATGTAAGGTGAACATTGTGTGAAAATTTCAAAGCAATCGGGAGAGAGGTTTCGGAGATTACGAGTTTGAGCAAAACGAACATGTTGCATTTTCATTTATAGTAGATTTCTCTACTACTTATATTATATATTATATAGATGATATATATATATATATATATGATATATATGATATATGCAAACAAGCCTGAATGGTCCCGCAGGACTATATCGAATGAAAACTCACACACCCCAGAAGTGACTCGAACCCATACTCCCAGGAGCAACGCAACTGGTATTACAAGACGCCTTAAACCACTTGACCATCACACCGGACAAAGGAGGTGATAGCCGAAGCTATTTAACCACCTCACCGCCGGCACTCGGATGTTATCTTGGGCATAGGCATTTTACCCAATCACCTCATTCTTTGGGGGAACACGTGAGGGAACACAAAAACATTCATATATTATCTATATATATATATATATAATTAGATATATATAGTACTGTGATATAGTTTACATTTACTGATGTAACTGTGTAGCCAGTGTAACTATGGGTAGGCAGTGTAACTGTGTAGGCAGTGTAACTGACTGTGTAGCAGCGTATACTGACTGCTAGGCCAGCGTAAACTGACTGTGTATGTGCAGCGTAACTGACCTGTGTATGCCGCGTAACTGACTGTGTAGGCAGCGTAACTGACTGTGTAGGCAGCGTAACTGACTGTGTAGGCAGCGTAACTGACTGTGTAGGCAGCGTAACTGACAGTGTAGCGCGTACTGCGTGTAGAGCGTACTGACTAGTGTAGGCAGCGTAACCAGACTGGTGTTAGGCAGTGTAACTGACTGTGTAGGGAGTGTAACTGACCGTGTAGGGAGTGTAACTGACTGTGTAGGTTGCTTAACTATGTAGGCAGTTGTAACTGACTGTATAGGCAGCGTAACTGTGTAGGGAGGTTAGCTGTGTAGACCAGGTAACTGTGTAGACAGTTTAACTGTGTAGACAGTGTAACTCTGTAGGCAGTGTAACTCTGTAGACAGTGTAACTCTGTAGGCACTGTAATTGTGTAGGGAGTGTAACTGTGTTGGCAGTGTAACTGTGTAGCAGTGTAACTGACTGTGTAGGCAGTGTAACTGTGTAGACAGTGTAACTCTGTAGACAGTGTAACTGTGTAGCAGTGTAACTGTACTGTGTAGGCAGTGTAACTGTGTAGGCAGTGTAACTGTTTATGCAGCGTAACTTGTGTAGGCAGTGTAACTGTGTAGCAGTGTAACTGACTGGTGTAGGCAGCGTAACTGTGTAGGAGTGTAACTGACTGACTGTGTAGGCAGCGTAACTGTGTCGGTAGTGTAAATGACTGTGTAGGCAGCATAACTGACTGTGTTGGCTGTGTAACTGACTGTGTTGGCTGTGTAACTGACTGTATAGGCAGCATAACTGACTGTGTTGGCAGCGTAACTGACTGTATAGGCTGTGTAACTGACTGTGTAGGCAGCGTAACTGACTGTGTAGGCAGCGTAACTGACTGTGTAGGCAGTGTAGACTGACTGTGTAGGCAGTGTGACTGTGTTGCATCGTAACTGACTGTATACGCAGCGTAACTGGCTGTGTAAGCAGCGTAACTGTGTCGGCAGTTTAACTGTGTAGGCAGCGTAACTGACTGTCTTTGTTATTCCAGTCAGCGCCAGCTACAGTCGTCCATCAGTCCCAGCCGAGTTTCAATGTGGGGAAGAGTTTTTTCTAACTTTGATGGCACTGCTGCTTCGAGTGGTCAGCCACAACGTCAGCAGCAAGAACATCAAGCAGTTGAACTTCCTCGAGGTCAGTGGCCTGAGCAGCAAGGGTCTGAGCCCTCGTATGACCATCAGGTTGAGGGAAATGTGAGTTCCATTGGGGTGAGCAATTTTTACAGACCAATCATGCTGCAGAATGTCCAGATGCTGACCGTCTACAAGAGGATCTCCAGCCTAGTGAGCAACTTGAAGAATTGTTGTTACTTCCCAGCATTCAATCCCAATGAAGAATCTGTGGAATATATGTCTAAGCACGAAGCAAACATCAAATTTTCTTCCGAGAACTCGCGTGGATATATGTCGGATTTAAATGATCTTGATAGTTCGAAACATATTTATGCTACTGATGCATATCTTAATTGGGACGTGCCGGAAACACCTATTCACTCACTCAATGGCTCTGGATCACCATTTTCCTCCGGCTTTTAATATTAATCTTGAGTCTCCTATCACAGTCCATGGATTCTATCTAATGATGTTGCACTGACAAATACAGCCGAGAATACATCACATAATTTTATTTGATATTACTTTCAACTCCCCTCACCAAATTCAAAGTAAGACTCTTCCTACGATGAACTCTGTTACTGAGCCAAACACCTCAGGAAACATGGGTGATGCTTCGTTTTGCTCCTCCAGTGTCTCGGGAAGAAGTTTTGTTTGACGCCAAAATAAACCAAACGTATACAAAACTCTTTAGCCCGTACAACAGGTGAACTGTCCACTGTGTGGTATTGTATTTCCACACAGAGGATTCCTTGCGAATCACATAAAATCACATGGTTCTAATAGAATATACAAATGCTCCGTGTGCGACTGTTCCTTCAACATGAAGGTCTCCCTTGATAACACAACATACAAGCTCATGGAGCACCGGATGGCCAGGAATAATATCCTGGATCAGCAACAAAAGGATAACTTGCCAAGACCCTGGACTCCTGAGCCAACCCCCCAGGTTCGTGAGCCAAGTCCCCGGACTCGTGAGCCAAGTCCCCGGACTCGTGAGCCAAGTCCCCGGACTCGTGAGCCTAGCACCCGGACTCGTGAGCCTAGCACCCGGACTCGTGAGCCTAGCACCCGGACTCGTGAGCCAAGCACCCGGACTCGTGAGCCGAGCACCCTGACTCGTGAGCCAAGAACCCGGACACGTGAGCCACGCAACCGGACCCGTGAGCCACGCACCCGACCCGTGTAGCCACGCACCCGAACCCTGAGCCACGCACCCGGACCCGTTAGCCACGCACACCAGACACCGTGAGCCACGCACCCGACTCGTGAGCCTAGCACCCCGAAACGTCAGGCAAGCACCCGGTACTCGTGAGCCAACATCCCGGCCCTGCAGCCAAGCATCCAGACTCCACTAAGTAGTTTGTTACATACACTTGAAACTTCGTCTGCGCCTGAAGTGTTTCTGGTTAAGCTTTTCCTTGACTTCTTAGAAGAAAAAAAACGTCAAAGTTTCCTTTGTAACCCGGACTGCAAAATGAGCTGCCAATTGTGTGGGTGTTTCATACACAAACGAAGAAAATCTTGTGAATCACACGAGGTCCCATGAGCTAATAAAAGATATCGGTGTGCCAAGTGTGATTGTTCATTCAAGCAGGTCAACACTGACGATCATAGTCTACTCGCTCAAGAGGCACCCATCATCAGTGAGGTCACCCTGGCTCAGCAAGAAGGAAGAGACTTGGCAAACATGTCGATACCTGGGCCAAACATGTCGACTGTTTTGCCGAGCTCCCCGACCGTGCAGCCGAGCTCCCCGACCGTGCAGCCGAGCGCCCCGACCGTGCAGCCGAGCGCCCCGACCGTGCAGCCGAGCCCCCGACCGTGCAGCGAGCGCCCCGACCGTGCAGCCGAGCGCCCCGACCGTGCAGCCGAGCGCCCCGACCGTGCAGCCGAGCGCCCCGACCGTGCAGCCGAGCGCCCAGACTCTGCAAATCACTTCGCCAGATACGCTTGAAATTTCGTCAGCTCAGGCTAAGCTTTTCTTTAGCCGCAAAAGGAAAAGAAAACAAAGTGTCTCCAGCCCGGACTACAAAGTGAGCTGTCAATTGTGGTGTTTCATATGTAGACGATCATGTGAATCACACGCGTTCCCATGGAGCTAATAAAAGATATCGGTGTACCAAGTGTGATTGTCGTTCAAGCAGAAGGTCAACAATGAAGATGATAATCTACTCTCTCATGAGGCACCCATCATTAGTGAGGTCACCGTGGCTCAGCAAGAAGAGAGAGACTTGGGAAGCATGTCGACGCCTGGACTTAGAAACTCAGTAAACGGGCACGGGACTTTATCTGTTCCTCTACTGTCTCAGAAAAATGTTCACTCTAACTACAAAGATAAAAAAAACCGTAAAAGATCATTTAACCCGCACTTCAGGTGAACTGTCCCTGTGTAGTATTACATATGCCAATAAAGGATATCTCAAGAATCATATGAAAACCCATGGTGCTAAAAGGTATTATAGTTGCTCCGTGTGCGATTGTTCTTTCACGGGTGTCAACCTTGTGAAACATAATTTACGCGCTCACATGGAATCGACGACCAGGAAAAGTATCTTGGCACAGCAACAAAGCAACAAGGGAAAGACTTGCTAATGAGCGTGATTCCTCGGTCCAGTAGTTATGTGCATACATGTGACACTTAGTTTACTCCCCCCACTGTCTCAGGCTAAGGTTATCTTTAGCTGCAAGATGAAAGAAACACTTCAAATATGCTTTAAACCATATTGCAAAGTCATCTGTCCATTGATAGCATTTCATTTGTAAGAAAAGGACATCTTATGAATCAATAAATCTCACGATGGTAATAAGATAAGTGTTACATGTGCAATTGTTCCTGCACCCAGAAAGTTTGCATTGATAAATATGATTTTTCACTAATGTATTTTCGTTTTAAGTATTTCTTTCTAATCAGTATTTTGTAGTTTTTAATTTCTTGGTTTATTTTTTGATAAATGATATAATGCATGAAAATCCTCCAGGATTTTCCTCATTTTAATTGTGGGCTTCAAATAATTAAAGTGATTATATTAATGCTAAAAAAAAATAATTAATAAATGTTTTAAATAGCTGTGTCATGTAAATTTATAATAAAATTTTGAAAATTACTGAATTTTTAACAAGGCTCTAATACATGTATAGGTTATAAAAAAATGAAATTTGTAAATATATTACAACACATAAAATGATAAATTCTCTTTCAAAATTTTCGACGAAAGTACATGATTTAAACGGCTTTGTATTATGAATGTTTCTTGTGCAATTCAAACAGTCGAAAAAAAATAATAAAATGAGAGACATTCGATACTTTCAATTTACAAAAGCTTATGGAACTAGGCCTCACGAGATTCGTTAAAAAGTAAGGGAAACCTGACTTAACTCAAGATTAACTGATTAACTCAACCTGGTTTAAAAGAAGCAAAGTTGCCATAAATGGAGTCAATTCCGAATTGAGACTCGGTTGCAACACGAGTGCCTCGAAACACTACCCAGAGACTTACAGTGTGTACCATATATATATATATAGATATA
>WNGS01166226.1:12386171-12398671 GCA_020271785.1 Procambarus virginalis | reverse complement strand
TCCAAAAGTCTGTAAATAATACTCATTATTAAAGGTAAATTTACATTCTTTAATGNCCGTGCTTTAACTTTTACCCCTCCTGCAGTTCCTGCCTCCTCTTCACCACCTCCCTCTTCTGTCCGTTTATCTCGCTTACAGGATTCTCTTTCCATTCGTGTTTCTCATGTCTCTCCTCGTGTTGTTCCTTCTTTGCCCCCGTGGAGAGTCCCCCTTCCACAGTTTTGTATATCCTTGACCCGCATCACTAAAGCCTTTACCCCTCCTACGGTTCTAAAACGCCTTTTCCTTGAGCACTTTCTTCTCACTCCCGCTCCGTTTCTGTCTTCACCGATGGGTCTAAGTCTGCGGACGGTGTTGGCTACTCTGTGTTTTTTTCCTGATTGCACTTATATGTGTCGCTTACCTCCAGAGACTAGCATCTTTACAGTGGAGCTTTATGCTATTCTTTATGCTCTTCGTCTCCTGCTTTCTCGTTGTCAGTCTTCCTTTGTAATTGTTGTTGACTCTCGTAGTGCCTTCATAGCTCTCGGGACCTTTAATCCAGTTCATCCAGTAGTTGTTGAGATCCAGCATTGAGTTTTGTTGGGTTCCCAGCCACATTGGTGTGTCTTTAAATGAGCGTGCGGATGCTGCCGCCAAGGAAGCTGTCTGCTCTTGTCCCATCTCTCGTAAAGGTATTCCATATTCCGACTTTTGCCCGGTTATCCATTCCACCATCCTTATCCGTTGGCAGGCTTCTTGGTCGTCTGTTACTGGTAACAAACTATGTATTCTTAAATGTTGTGTCTCCTCGTGGCCGTCCTCCTACCACCGTAACCGTCAATGGGAAACAGCTCTGGCGAGGTTGCATATTGGCAATACTCGCTTAACCCATGGTCACTTGATGGAGCACCGCCCTGCTCCTTATTGTCCTAATTGCATTGTCCCTCTTACGGTCGTGCATGCCCTTCTTGAATGTCCTGACTTCCAGGACGAGCTTGTGTCTTGCTTTCCGACCGCCCCTTGCAGTTGCTTGTCCCTCAATAGAATTCTTGGTGACTCGGATACTTTTGATATCGTTCGCCTTATGCGTTTTTGTTCCCGTATTGGCATTCTTGGTGATATTTAGCGCCCTCTGATTATTCCGCACATTTGATGGTGCTATATAGCCTTCCTGGTTTGGTGCCTTCTTTTGATAATTACTTACTTACTTGACTCGGATTAAATGAAGCTGTTGATGTTGCTTTGTTCTGGACAATTATTTTGATGAAAGGATCCAACCTGGCCTGCGTGTCATCTTTATATTGGGCTAGGTCAGCCATAATGGTATCTAATTCACCAGTGGTTAAATTAGTGTTGGTAAGTTCAGCTAGATCAGGGGTGGGCAACCTTTTTGAGAGTGCGTGCCAAAATCAGCCAAGTCTCTGACACAAACTTTTTCCACGTGCCAACCATTTTGTTTAGAACATATTTGGTATCTCTTAAGAACTTTTTAAACGAAAAAATAATAAATTACCTCAGTGCAGTAAAACATAGTATAAAAAAATCAGAAAAAAAAATTATTTAACCTTCAGAAGTACATTTCAACAGCCTTTAAGCTTTTGTGACTTTAATAGAATACAACAGATAAAAAACTTGTTGACTCCTTTTATATACTGTCAGTGAGACTTCTGCTGCTGCATAACTGATGACAGAGATTTTACATCGGGTTTATATTTAGTAACATTGAGAGATATGCATGCAGCGCTAGTTTCATCTGTCATGCTACTCCTGTTACGAGACTTAACAAAGTTCATAATTGAGAACAAAGATTCGCAAGCATATGTAGACGAAAACATGGTTAGCAATGCTGTTGCAAGGTTTTTTAAACAGACATAATTTTTGGAATAGTATTCCAAGTCCTTAATACTTCGTTTTCCGCATTTCTCTTTGTTACTTTCATCTCTAATCTCTCTCTTTCAATATTTTCCAAGTCAACTCTAAGGTCAACAAATTTCTGCTTCCAAATTGAGCTACTCTGAAATTCAATCAACTGCATCTCAAAATCATCCATGTCTATCCATGAAAACATTTGCAAGTTTAGTTCATCCATTTTGATGCTGTCTGGAAACTTGATGAACTTTACTGTGTCTTCCAGTTCTCTGAATTTGGCAAATCTTGTAGAGAACTGCCAAACTGTTGATTCGATAATTCGATAACAAACAGCTTTTCAAGACATTTGTGGTCTGTTCTGTCATCTTTTAGATCACTGATGTACCTCTTTAGGTTTGGAAAGTATCTAAATCTCTCATTATCTACATCCCTCTTAAAAACTTTAAGCTTCATTTCAAAAGCTTTTATGTAACAAAACATAACATCAAGTGTCTTACCAGAGCCCTGTAACTTAATATTCAATTCATTTAAATGTTCACAAAAATCTGCAAAAAACATCAGTTTACAAACCCACACGATGTCAGAAAATTCATGGTATGACACTTGTTGGTCGTTCAAATAGAGCTTTATCTCATCTAAGCATTCAATAAATCGTTTCAGAACCAAGCCTCTGCTAAGCCAACGAACATGGTTGTACATTTTCAGTCCTTTATACACAGATTCTACCTCATTCAGTAGAGTTTGAAATTGTCTTTTATTTAAAGGCCGACCACAAATGTAATTAACAACCTTGGTAACTGTTTGCATCACTTCTTGCAGTTCCTTTAGGCCAGCTTTTGCACATAAAGCCTCCTCATGTATGATGCAATGGAAGCCAATCAGTGGATGACCAACACTTTTTGCAAACAGATTTACAAATCCTGCCTTCTCACCAGTCATGTTTGGGGCACCATCTGTTGTGACTGATACTACTTTTGAAATGTCAATTTGCCGAGTAGAGAATTCGTTCACAACTGTTTTACATATTTCAGCCCCGGTAGTACGCTCAGGTAGTGATGCAAGAGCAACCATCTCTTCACATACTTCATCACCCCTACAAAATCTAGAATATATGGCTAGCCTAGCTGATGATGTAATGTCTGTACTTTCATCAACACAAATAGAAAAAAACTTGCATGAAGACAAATCTTTTGTCAATTGTTCAGCTGTATTTCTTTCCAACTTAAGTATCCTATCCTTAACTGTTTTCCTACTCACAGGCAAATCTTTAATGCGCTGAATAATCTTTTTCTTTTCTGAAAAGTTGTCAAAAAGAAAAGGTGCACATTCTAGCCAAGCTTCTTTAATATACTCCCCATCACAGAGAGGCTTTCCGTGTTGGGCAATAACTTTTGAAACTTCAAAACTAGCAGCAACTAAGTTGGAACTGGGCCTACCTGAAATATAATTCATAAAAGTTTCAGCTTGTGTTTTTGTCTTGCTCAGTTCACGAGAAATTAATTCTCTTTGTTCCTCCTCAGTTTTATTGCTTAAGTTCTTATGAACATTTTCAAAATGTCTCTTTACAGAAGAAGTTCTACAAACAACTGTGTCAGAACAGAAAATGCATAAAGCTTTATCATCCTTCTTAATCATGCCAAACTTTTCAGTCCAGTATTCCTTAAATTCTCTAATATCCTCTTCATTTGACTGACATCGTTTCTTAGCTGGTGGTGGTGACATTCTGTACAATCTGTAAAGGGCATGAAATTAAAATAAGTAATATATTGATATGCATGGAAGAGAAGGAAGATCAAAAGTAAGTCAAAATAGTATATGATGAGTAACTCCAATGAATAGCAATGAAAACGGATTGTGTTGTCGTTGTGAAGTGCAGTGACGAGAAATGAAATAGCCTACTTCTACTGGAGTGCGAGTATTTAAAGAATTATTTATTTCCTGTTAATATTATAGCACACACAAACTTTGTAGTAAAGTATACGTACGTTTATTCTAATACCAATCAATAAGTTTAATAAGCCAATGTTTGAGGTAAGCGTGACGAGACAATGAACATAATAAAAATCTTCAGAGGATTTTTTTCTTTTATGAAAATTAGAGGGTTTTCTTTATTTTACATAATTCCAGAATGCTCTTGCGTGCCAGAGAAAGTCATTGGCGTGCCAAGTTTGGCACGCGTGCCAGAGGTTGCCCACCCCTGAGCTAGATAGTTTTCTATCTAAAGTTTGACTTGTACAAATTTACTTGTGGCCACTTGTAACTAGGTTTCCAGTTGCACATGATCAACTGGTCATTGTTGAGATAAATCATTGTATTTGTTAATTTGTTTTGTTAAGTGACCCTTGAGTCCTGTTATGGTCTGTTTCAATTTTATTTCTGGAGAAGTCATGCTGACTGTTTGATTTGGTTTTATTGACCCCATGATTTTGTAATGGAAGTAACTGGGGTATTGGCTTATAAATTTTTAATAAATATTTATTAATAATAGCCTAGGGTTGAATCCTAGATAATCCAATAATCCAAGAGGTAGGATTCAAGCCTTCAATAGGGTTGAAGGCTTGAATCCTACCTCTTTTAGAGGTTGGCACATAAAATATTAAATTGAATATATACATTATGAATTGAGTGGTAATTCAGTGTCACTTCAGGATTTTCCACAAGCTAGCTCATCATTGTTACTCTTGAATGGATAGCATCACTTCTTATTAGTCAAAGATGAAGTAATTACATATTAATGGCTATAATATAATAATATAAGATAATTATGTGTATCGCAATTCGTGATGCAATGAATCCCACCCTATTTAGGGCCTGCAAAATAGTTTAAATGTTGATAGGCTGGAAAATTTTTAATTCAGCTTTAGGCAAGTAGTATTATCCTACTATGACACTATTCAGCTCAAGTATTTGGATTGGACTAGACTGGACAATATTTAGTTCAAAACTAACCCAATATTGTCCTATCCAGCATAAGGGTTGGCACAAGTAATCAAATATTATGTGCAGTAAATAGAATGATGCAGTATTTTGTTTTTTTCTTTGTTTTATATTAAATGACTCTTATTTATTCGAATAATTGAATGCAATAATACTTATTGCATTCGAATAGGTGCGTGTTTTTATATGCCTGCTATATACAGACCTCACCTGTGACAGGAAAAAACATGTTTTTTTTAATAACAGAGCCATCTATTAGACGTAAGAGCAACACACACTGTAATCTTCGAAAGTTCTTCACCTATTGCTTTGAAATTTTGACACAACGTTCCATTCGAATACATTCATGTTTTTATATACCTACTATATAGATGCCATACCTGTAACAGGTAAAAACATGTTTTTTTTTTAAACAGCTCCATCTGTTTCATGTAATAGCAACCTACGTTATCCTAAATATGTAACGATTCCATTTAAATGTTTTCAATTGCGTTGATAAGTTGAATTTTCATAGATTTTGATTTATTTTTATTTTTATTTATTTATTTTGTGTGACATTACATTGGAATTGTGCTGTGATATTTACCATACCGTTCATTTTGTAAGTATAAATATTGATGCCACACCTTTGACAAGTAACATTTTTTTTTAAGAAACAGCGTCATCTTTTGCACGTAAGAGCAACACATGCTACACAAATTGTTTCATTTCCATTTCAGTATTTTCGATTGCATTGACAAATTTAATTTTCCTAGATTTCAATTTATTTTCATTTTGATTTAATTATTATGTGTAACATTCATTGAAATTGAGCTGTGCTTTTACCATACCATTCATTTTTTGAGCATAGTTTATTTTTCATTTTTTCGTTGTTTTCCATTTCGGTTTTTTTTACTGTTTTTCTTATATTTCATTGATGGGAACATCACATCATTGATGTTCCTAAGTTTCTGATGGGAACATCAGATCATTTGATATTGCATCAGATGAGGGAGTTGGGAATGGTGGGGAAGATGAGGGGACAGGAGTGGGGGATGTTGGGGAGGACAAGAGGACAATGGGGGGATAATGGTGGGGAGGATGAATGGATGAATGAGTTGGGGATGGTGGGGATGAGGGGAGAGGGAAATTGGAAATGGTTGGGAGGACAAGGGGACGGGGTAGGGGGGAATGGTAGGGAGGACGAGTGGACGAGGGAGTGGGAGATGGTGGAGCGGACGAGGGGACGGTGGAGTGGGGAATGGTTAGGAGGACGAGAGGACGGTGGAGTGGGGGATGGTGGAGAGGACAAAGGGACAGAGAGTGGAGAGTGGTTGGGAGGACAAGGGGACGGAGGGGGGAAGAGTGATGAAAACTTGGAGACAGGGAAAGGTTGCTGCGGCTCAACAACACACACACGCGTTGCTGAGCCACAGCAACGCGTGGCCAGGTACAGCTAGTTATTGGATAAAGTTATATGAAAGTATTGTCACAATTTGGTTAGATTTAATTTGTGTTAAATCTGCAGAATTAAAACATCACCGTTTTCTGAGGATATAATCTACGAAAATAACGCATTAATTTTGGCGATGCGCAGTTTGCTACGTACCGTATTTATTGGTAATATTTATTTATTTGGTTCCTGTTTTACCTGTATTAAGGTTTGGAACAATAATTATCTAATGTTAAGTAACACTACTGCATGCACTCAGGTTGAAAATTGATGAGGAAGGTTACTGGTAAATTAGCAGTCTGCTTCTACTGCTGCTTATTTATTAAATTATTTATTGGTACTAATTTTTATAATTGATCCTAATCAGGATCTAAGTACTAAGGACCAAAAGATGTGGGGAATTCTGACACGTGGGAATTTACTTAATTTATTTTATTTATTAATAAATTGATTCATTTAATGTATTATAATTTATAATGCATAATTGATTATTTTATTATTTCTTTCGATTGATTAGTCGACTGTATGTTTTATTGAGCGGACTGAATGGATTTAAATTCTCCTACAAGTCATATCCAAACACAAGTTCCTCGTGAACAAATTCACAAGGGCCGTGACGAGGATTCGAACCTGCGTCCGGGAGCATCCCAGACGCTGCCATAGTCGACTGAGCTACGACATGGTCAAAAAGAGTTGAAACCGAAGTTCTACTGAATTTACTGAATCCTGCAGCCTCTCCGAGGCACAACTACAGGATCCAGTAAGTTCAGTAGAACTTCGATTTCAACTCTTTTTTTTTTACCATGTAGCTCAGTCGATTAAGGCAGCGTCTGGGATGCTGTCGGACGCAGGTTCGAATCCTCGTCACGGCCTTTGTGGATTTGTTCATCTGCTGCATCACGCAATTGTGATTTCTGTGTGTTATCCTCGTGATGACAGGTTCCTGATGCTTAATCCCCAGGTGACCACAGAAGATCTGCTAGAAGAATACAATATAACTACTGCAACTATATTTATAATCACAGATGTGCTACATTTAAATTATTATCGTTAGGATTTTACAAGAATGTGATGGGCTCACCCAGTTTTTTGGGGGGCCGGCCCCTCCTAACCGGAATGTCATTAATTATATTAATAGGCCTAGTAATAAAATTTAGACTGTTTAGGACAAACCGGAAACGAGATAATCACGTTATTTTGAAGTTCCAGCAGCTGAAGAACGTAGGGATAAATCTAGTAACGAGTGCAGTGCAGCTGCTTATTTGTGCCACTTCATAGGATTAAAGTTCTTTACACAATGGTCGCCTCCCTCCTCCTTCTCGGCTGCTGACGCTACCAGAACTGCTTCAACTTCTGTCTATTTATCACCAAAGGAAGGGAGGCGTTGATTTTATTGATTGTTTTATTTGATCCAGTCACAGGTAACAGTTTTGATATTAATTTTAACACTGGACTGGGAGTTTTAATGTATTGATTTATATTGAATGTAGATTTTTTAATGACGTCGCAATAATATATCCCATGTTTTAAGGGAAAATTCCACGATCATCTCGTTTTGTTTGAACGAGTTATTAAATTAATTTGAGTCAATATTGGTTAATAGGTTAATACAAGAACAGCAGCGCAGTTATCTGCATATTGTAACTAAGATTATTAAAGTAGGTCTTTTTTTACCGACAAGCATGTTGATGGTGGGGTTATACTGAGCATGTTGTTGATGGTGGGGTTACACTGCATGTTGTTGATGGTGGGGTTATACTGAGCATGTTGTTGATGGTGGGGTTACACTGCATGTTGTTGATGGTGGGGTTACACTGCATGTTGTTGATGGTGGGGTTATACTGCATGTTGTTGATGGTGGGGTTATACTGCATGTTGTTGATGGTGGGGTTATACTGCATGTTGTTGATGGTGGGGTTATACTGCATGTTGTTGATGTTGGGGTTATACTGCATGTTGTTGATTGGTAAGGGTTATACTGAGCATGTTGTTGATTGGTAAGGGTTATATTGAGCATGTTATTGATTGGTAAGGGTTATATTGAGCATGTTATTGATGGTGTGGGTTGTACTCAGCATGTTGTTGGTGGTTAGGGTTATACTGAGCATGTTGTTGATGATGTTGGTTGTACTGAGAATGTTGTTGATGATGTTGATTATACTGAGCCTGTTGTTGATAGTTAGGGTTATACTGAGCCTGTTGTTGATTGTGACGGTTATACTGAACATGTTATTGATAGTGTGCGGCTTATACTGAGCATGTTGTTGATAGTTAGGGTTATACTGAGCATGTTGTTGATGATGTTGGTTTTACTGAGCATGTTGTTGATGGTGCGGGTTATACTGAGCATGTTGTTGACTGTGACGGTTATACTGAACATGTTATTGATAGTGCGAGTTATACTGAGCATATTATTGATGGTGTGGGTTGTACTGTGCATGTTGTTGATGGTGTTGGTTATTCTCATAATGTTGTTGATGGTTAGGGTTATATTGAGCATGCTGTTGATGATGTTGGTTGTACTGAGAATGTTGTTAACGGTATGGGATATACTGAGCATGTTGTTGATGGTTTGGTTATACTGAGCTTGAAGTAATTGAAGCTGTCAGATGCCAAGTTTGCTTCTATTTGAATCTGTTTAATATTACTTAGCAGATGAGGATTTGTCTGGTTCATTTTTTCTTCAAGAACCATAATCTTAAAGTCTGCTAACGGAGATTCCCAAGGGGCTTGCATAACAAAGTCTGCTAACGGAGATTCCCAAGGGGCTTGCATAACAAAGTCTGGCGGAGATTCCCAGGGTCTTGCATAACAAAGTCTGCTAGCGGAGATTCCCAAGGGCTTGCATAACAAAGTCTGCTAGCGGAGATTCCCAGGGGCTTGCATAACAAAGTCTGCATGTATTTCGTCGACACCCCTCTCAGTGATTGGTGTTTGTTATATCGAATGTATTGAACATGTTGTTGGAGAGTTATAGAAGCAGCCTTATCAGGAGGTGGTTTACAAGCAGCTGCCCTGGCCACAACACCTGCTTTTTCTCAGGCTTATATAATATTTTTTACTTTGGTATTTATAGTTCTTGGTGTAGTTTTCCGTAACTTCAACTTTCCTGCAATTGCTTACCATTAAGTTCACATGTCTCTAATTATGAGTTGTGTATACGGCTACCGAGGGTGACGTATACATTATGAGGTGTATACGGCTACCGAGGGTGACATATACATTATGAGGTGTATATGGCTACCGAGGGTGACGTATATATTATGAGGTGTATACGGCTACCGAGGGTGACGTATATATTATGAGGTGTATACGGCTACCGAGGGTGACGTATACATTGTGAGTGTATACGGCTACCGAGGGTGACATATACATTGTGAGGTGTATACGGCTACCGAGGGTGACATATACATTGTGAGGTGTATACGGCTACCGAGGGTGACATATACATTGTGAGGTGTATACGGCTACCGAGGGTGACATATACATTGTGAGGTGTATACGGCTACCGTGAATGACATACATTTGAGGTGTATATGGCTATCATGAGTGACATACTTTTGAGGGGTGTATACGACTACCGAGGGCGACATATAATTTATGAAATGTATACGTCTACCGAGGGAGGCATATACTTTGTGTGATGGTTACGTCTAGCGAGAGAGACATATACTTTGTGGGGTATACACGGCTACAGTGGGAGGCATATACTTTGATGTATACGTCCACAAAGGAAGGCATATACTCCCTGTGGTTATGTATATCGATGGAAGCATATACTTTGTGTGATGTATACGTCTAGCAAGGGACTCGACATCCTATTATATTCTACTCTCCGTGGGATGTTCTCAATAATTTACCACATAAGACTGAGACTGAGACTGTAGTATAGGTTTGGGTGTGTAGAAAGACTGAGCATGTAGGAGGTATAGCAAGTGTAGACAGACAAGAGTGTTGGAGGAAGACATTAGGTAACACTTGGTGTGTTGGAGGAAGACAATCAGTAAGAGTTGGTGTGTTGGAGGAAGACAATCAGTAAGAGTTGGTGTGTTGGAGGAAGAGAGAACTGCGGCCCTGACGTAACGATCATTGCCGGAGATGATAGTTGATGGTTGATCTTCAGGATGGAAGAGGGGCGAGATGAGGGCAGGATGGAAGAGAAGAGAGATGAGGTCAGGATGGAAGAGGGGCGAGAAGAGAGCAGGATGGAAGAGAGGAGGGAGAGAAGAGGGCGGGATGGAAGAGGGCGAGAAGAGGGCGGGATGGAAGAGGGGCGAGAAGAAGCAGGATGGAAGAGAGGAGGGGAGAGAAGAGGGCGGGATGGAAGAGGGGCGAGAAGAGGGCAGGATGGAAGAGAGGAGAGATGAGGTCAGGATGGAAGAGAGGCGAAAGAAGGCAGGATGGAAGAGGGGAGGGGAGAGAAGAGGGCGGGATGGAAGAGGTCGAGAAGAGGCGGGATGGAAGAGAGGAGGGAGAGAAGAGGGCGGGATGGAAGAGAGGAGGGGAGAAAGAGGCGGGATGGAAGAGAAGAGGGGAAGAGAGGGCTGGATGGAAGAGAGGAGGGGAGAGAAGAGTGCGGGATGGAAGAGGGGTGAAGGGGAGAGTGTCCCGGGTATATAACAAGCCGAGTCAGCATCACTGCTCACTCTTCCCAGACTCCGTCATGCTGACATTTGGTGAGTCACCATTGTTACGGCCTCACTAAGCCAGTAACTCGGATTTTATTTCGTCTCTCTCTCTTTCTATATTGCCTCAGTGCCTCTTATCTTCAAAGATCCAGCCTAGGTCTGGGTAAAGTTATCAAGAACTTGAGTAGCAATAGACAGCCAAAAAGGCAAGGGGGTTAAACTACACTAGACAAAACCATCACCACATATACCTAAATATTAGGTAAAGGAAATATTTACAAGAAACACACACCAAGATATAAACACCACAGATAATACTTTTCGTGTCCTAACCCTTCGATCCCTTATGTGTGGAAGCATGTTGAAGTCTCGGGCCTCAGATGTAGATAGAATTCTCTTCTCAGAGTACCTATTGCACATCTGCTCTTCAACGGCGGGGTTCTGCACATCCTGCCATGCCTTCTGGTCTCATGTGGTGCTATTTTTTGTGTGCAGGTTTGGGACCAGCCCCTCTAATAATTTTCACGTGTAAATTGTTATATAACTCTCCTGCCAGCGCTCTGGAAATACAGATTTAGGATTTTAGCCGTCCCAGTAATTTAGATGATTTATTGACAGTAGATTCCAGCAGTAAAGGATCTTTGCACGCTCTCCATGTCAGCAATTTCTCGAGCTTTGAAAGGGACTCTTATTGTAGAACTGTATCCCACTCAAGACACAATAGCGATGTTCTTGAAGAGTATCAGAGTAGTACCTAGTAGTAAAATAGGTACCTGGGTATTAGACAGCTGTCACGGGCTGCTTCCTGGGGGTGGAGGCCTGGTCGAGGACCGGGCCGCGGGGACACTAAAAAAAGCCCTGAAATCATCTCAAGATCTCAAGAAGATAGTATCATCATTGAAGAGTATCATCATTGGCATGGCATCTCTATTTTGAAATGTTCTTGTAATCCAACCTGTCATTTTTTTGCAGTTATATATATATATATAGATATATATATATATATATATATATATATATATATATATATATATAAATATATATATAATATAAATATATATATATATATATATCTATATATATATATATATATATATATAGGTATGTATATATAAAGTATATACAATAGTGTGGTGAAAACCAGACTTTCAACAAACACAGAATAATGGGATAAGAAGTTGGGTACAAATAGAGGGTATAGAAGTTGGTGTACAAATAGAACTGCAGAGGGCCTATTGGCCCATATTTCTTGATGTTTCTATATTGGAGCGGAGTCTTGAAGTGGGTAGAATATAGTTGTGCGTTAATTGGCTGTTGATTGCTGGTGTTGACTTCTTGATGTGTAGTGCCTCGCAGATGTTGAGCCGCCTGTTGTCGCTGTATCTATCAATGATTTCTGTGTTGTTTGTTAAGATTTCTCTGGTGATGGTTTGGTTGTGGGAAGAGATTATATGTTCCTTGATAGAGCCCTGTTGCTTATGCATCGTTAATCGCCTGGAAAGAGATGTTGTTGTCTTGCCTATATATTGAGTTCTTTGGGGCTTACAGTCCCCAAGTGGGCATTTGAAGGCATAGACGACATTGGTCTCTTTCAAAGCGTTCTGCTTTGTGTCTGGAGAGTTTCTCATGAGTAGGTTGGCAGTTTTCTTGGT
>WNGS01166226.1:12354363-12386161 GCA_020271785.1 Procambarus virginalis | reverse complement strand
GGGGGCAACACGTGAGGAACACAAATGCAAACAAGCCTGAATGGTCCCCAGGACTAGATACAACTGAAAACTCACACCCGAGAAGTGACTCGAACCCATACTCCCAGGAGCAACGCAACTGGTATGTACAGGGATGCCTTAAACCACTTGACCATCACGACCGGACATAAGGAAGTGATAGCCTGAGCTATATGAACCACTTCCCCGCCGGCACCTGGATGGTTATCTTGGGCATAGCATTTTATCAACACTCCTCTTGTACCTATCTAGGAGTAGGAGTGTTGTTAACGCTTATGTCGACCGTGCTCTCAGCCACAGCTCAGAATGGAAGCAAGTCGACGAAGAACTCTGTAGAGTAAGGCAGGTCCTAGTCAACAACGGCTTCTCCAATGGTTTCATTGAAGACATCATAAGAAGGAAAGTGAAACGCCATGCAACCTCTGAAGATACAACTAACACACCACCTATACCCCCTATTAGACTATTTTACAGGAACTTCTTCTCCACAGCTCATAAAACGGAGGAAAGGGTCCTGAAAGATATTGTTAATAGAAACGTTATCCCTACAGACAAAAATCAGAAGATACAATTGACGATTTACTATAAAACCAAGAAAACTGCCAACCTACTCATGAGAAACTCTCCAGACACAAAGCAGAACGCTTTGAAAGAGACCAATGTCGTCTATGCCTTCAAATGCCCACTTGGGGACTGTAAGCCCCAAAGAACTCAATATATAGGCAAGACAACAACATCTCTTTCCAGGCGATTAACGATGCATAAGCAACAGGGCTCTATCAAGGAACATATAATCTCTTCCCACAACCAAACCATCACCAGAGAAATCTTAACAAACAACACAGAAATCATTGATAGATACAGCGACAACAGGCGGCTCAACATCTGCGAGGCACTACACATCAAGAAGTCAACACCAGCAATCAACAGCCAATTAACGCACAACTATATTCTACCCACTTCAAGACTCCGCTCCAATATAGAAACATCAAGAAATATGGGCCAATAGGCCTTCTGCAGTTACAGATCTATTCTTCCCTTTAGCTTATACCCATTGTTTCGTGTTCTGTGTTTGTTCTCACCTCACCCCAAAACCATTGTAACATGTCACCTCACCCAAATGCAGGTATAAAAAAGAAAAGCTGTTTAAACTCTGTTCAGTGTGTGTAACTAAAGTCTTTGAAAATGTAATAAGTTTTACGAAACGCGCTCAAGTGTCGCGTCAGACTAAGAAATAAAGAATGAATTTTGGAGAATTGATTTTTCATTTACCGTCATCAGTAAAAACAAACATAAGGAAAATTGAGAAAATTCGTGTTAGAATTATTAATCTTACTTTTTCGGTCATATTTAATAACATATATATATATATATATATATATATATATATATATATATATATATATATATATATATATATATATATATATATATATATATATATATATATAATACTCACACCCCAGAAGTGACTCGAACCCATACTGCCAGGAGCAATGCAACTGGTATGTACAGGGACGCCTTAAACCACTTGACCATCACGACCGGACAAAATGGTCGTGATGGTCCGGTCGTCCGGATGTCCGGTCGTGATGGTCAAGTGGTTTAAGGCGTCCCTGTACATACCAGTTGCGTTGCTCCTGGCAGTATGGGTTCGAGTCACTTCTGGGTGTGAGTTTTCAGTTGTATCTAGTCCTGGGGACCATTCAGGCTTGTTTGCATATATATATATATATATATATATATATATATATATATATATATATATATATATATACAGTTCTTGATGAATATGGAGTTCCAGGAATCAGGGCTTGGTGCAGGGTGCATTGGCATATTGTCTTTGGCTACTTCAATATCATGTGGAGTAAGGGTGACATCTTATAAATGATTTGAAGTTGGTATCACACTCATGTAGAATTCGTTTATTTTATCAATCTTCAGAGTGTCCACTGAAAACGGAATCGTGCTGTTGCCTAAATATTTTGCTAATTTCTTTGTTTTCTAGATTTTGCATAAATGAAAAGGTATTTCGGATCTATCTCTATTTCGTTGATGGCCTTTTGCTCTCTCTGCCTCTCCTGGATTTTATATGATTCTTGAAGCGTTAGTTCAATCGTTTCTGTTTCTCTACATAAACTTATTTGTTGCTCTTGAGATAGGGTAGGGCCTTCAAGTTATTTTGCGATTTGTGTTCTTCGTCTATAGAGGGAACATCATTCTCGTTCCAATCTGCATCACTTCCACTTTTCTTAGAGGTACGTGGCTTGAGCATATTTCTAATGACGCCGAGTTTATTTTCTCAAAGAACTGGTTTAGATTTGTATTTTCTAGTTGTTCTTCCCAGCTTATATCTGTGAGGTCTTGATTTATTTATTCCCAGTTAATCTATTTAATATTAAATTCAATTTGCTTATTTTTCTTCCTCTAGAATTTAGGAGTGGCTGCGCCAGTCTATTGCACATGCTTGTCTCAACATTAATTAAATTGTGATCTGAGTAACAGGTATTTGTAATCATCATGTTCCTGATCAATTCATCAATATTTGTGAAAATAAAGTCTAGTGTGTTCTCATTTCTATCGGGGTTTATTATTTGCTGGTTTAGTGTAAATCTGTCGCACATCCGTAGTAGGTCATTTGAGTATAACTGTTCATTTAGGCTACTTCCTGGTATTCACTTGAATTTAACTGTATTTGCCACATTCTTCCATTTTAAGTGTCGTAGGTTGAAGTCCTCAAGCAAGATGGTGTTTAGGTGTGGATTTGAGGTTTTCTGAGCAGTGTTCTATTTTCATTAGTTGTTCTTTAAACTAATGAGCATTTGTCTCCGGTGACTTATATGCAAGGACAATAGCCACATTTAGGATATTTATTTTGATTACCAGCACTTCCACCATTTCGTTTGTGGTGTTTAGCAGCTCAGTACAGATAAGTGTATCTTTGATGTACTGGCTGATCCCACCCTGTAGCCTGTGTTTCCTGCCACATCTGAAAAGATTGTACTCCGGTATCCATATTTCACTATCATAGTAATCTTTTGTGAGAGTTTCAGTTAGGGCTGCAAACACTGCATTTGCCTCATTTGTATAAGTGAGCCACCACTTACCTCTTGTTGACTCTTTGGTGAGCAACAACTTAACTCATGCTGACACTCTTGGGAGCTACTACTTACCTCCTTGCTGATACTGCAGTAAGCCACCACTTACCTCAAGCTGACACACTGGTGAGCTAACATGTTCGCTTCTCACCTCATGCTGACACTCTTGTGAGCCGCAACTTACATCATGCTGAGACTTGTGATAATTATTGATTCCAGGTTAACAAATTCTAAAATCAAAAGAAACTTAACTACTTAACAGATAAGATGAAACTAAATAAACAGTGTATAAGTTCTGAGCTGGTAATTGTTATTAGTAGTGATGTATTTATGTGGCCCCTGGGAAGACTGTTGGTGTGGCTCTGTGCTATATTGTAGACTGTATGGCAGGGGATTAGGTCCCTTTACTTGCACAAGTTTCTCAGAGGGAGACCAAGCATGAATGGTTTTGCCTTCACTTACCTGTTGAATAAATAGATCTCAGATAATTGGTGAGATAATCAGATTGGTAAGATAATCTTAATTATGATGCAGAAAGCGTTGGTATCGGTTTTATATTTGTTGTGGATTTGGCTTTACAAATAATGATGCTACATTCACCTGGGCTGTATAGGTCTCGAACCGTGGACCCCACGCGTGTGAGGTCGACGCTCTATCGACTGGGCTATGAGCAGTCTAAATAAGGAAAGTTTCCAGAAGCAGCATCTTGCTGCCAAACTGGAATTTTCGACTTTCCCTGACTACTACTGAAGCCCAGAGGAATTACTGACTCACGCCCACGTCATTTTCATCCACATTTCCGTGGAAACAAACTCATACAGACCCATACAACCCAAGTGAATGGAATGTTTATTTCCACGGAAGTGTGGATGACAATTTGTAAGTACAAATTTGCTGTTATCTTGCCAAGAACATTATTTAAACAATGACAAAATTGATACTTTATTCTTTATTTATGTAAACGTATTTTTTATAAAATATATACGAATCTTTAAACCATTAAAATATATATCTTTTAAATATTAGTTAACCTAACTAGTTATATTTAGTTAATTGTAAGTGTCTCACACTTATGGAGGTGGGCTCGTAAACCCATGGTTTAACGAGTCTGCAAAGGAAATGTGGGTTAGGGTAAGAACGTGCAATATAACAATGTGGATCCAACTCTCTATTACATCCTCACCAACACACTCCTTCCTGTTTATTTTCTAGAATACATACCCGATGCTCAGTCTTGTATCTTAGATAAGATATGGACCTCTTATTGAGCCAGAGCCTCTAGTGGTGATCATTCACATGAAAGGGTGTGGCTTTATGAGAGCCTCTAGTGGCGTTCACTACTAATGAAAGGGGTGGCTTCATGGTAATGGTGTTTGGGCTCCATCAGCTGGAGGCGTCGTGTGTGGCCGGTGGCTGCCGGTCCACTTCACTGCTATTTATATCACCTAACATACTTATAGTTCCTTTTAAACAGTGGGTTGGTATGTTCTATTATTTTACCACACTAACTGTCAATCGAGTAGATAAACAGCTTGATGTAATATTATACACTCCGTGGTGTGTAGTCTGTTGTGGTGTGGCCCCACGTGATATCTTGAGGGTTATCTTGAGATGATTTCGGGGCTTTTTAGTGTCCCCGCGGCCCGGTCCTCGACCAGGCCTCCACCCTCAGGAAGCAGCCCGTGACAGCTGACTAACACCCAGGTACCTATTTTACTGCTAGGTAACAGGGGCATAGGGTGAAAGAAACTCTGCCCATTGTTTCTCGCCGGCGCCTGGGATCGAACCCAGGACCACAGGATCACAAGTCCAGCGTGCTGTCCGCTCGGCCGACCGGCTCCCACCGGTGATAGCCAGCCAGCCAGCCAGCCTCCTGGCTGAGTGGACAGCTCTCCAGACTCGTGAACAGCTCTCTAGACTCGTGAACCTATAGACCGGGGTTTGACCCCCGCAGCCGGCGGAAAAACAAATAGGCAGACTTTCCTTTACCCCGGTGCACCTGTTACCTAGCAGTAAATAGGTACCTGGGAGTAAAACCTTTTCCTCATGCAGATTCCTGGGTGTGTGTGTGTGTGTGGACAAAAGAAAAAAATAGTTAGTAGTTAGTAACAGTTGATTGGCAGTTGAGACGAGGGCCGAAAGGGCAGAGCTCAACCCTCGCAAACACCACTAAGTGAATACATGGTACGTCACACTGTTTATATAACTTGACGTACACTTAGTTTATACACTACTTTTAATCTTAATGTTTATATGGTTTTATTAAACCACACAAAGGTCCACGAGTATCTTAATTGGCCGATTTTACTCACTTTAAAACCCTCGCGGTGCGTGTGAGTGTGTTAGAGTTTTGTTGTTACTCCCTGGTGGCAACATCCGCCACCAGGTGCCTCCAACAGGGCGGGAGTGGGTACCCACCTGGGTTTTAAACATGTGGATGTACTCATGTTTAATAAACATGATTGGTTAAATAGTAATCAATTGATTAAACTTATATAATTTAGAGTATTACCATGTTATGTTTATAGACACTGGATTAATTTATATATCATGGTAAGGACCTTCAAAAGCGTCTTACTGAGGATGGTCCATGTAATGGTGATCATTTATTGACCAAGTGCACTCTCTGTTCAGGGCTTGGATTGGGTCTAAAGATAGCTAGGCCTGGTCCATGTGATCTCTCACAGACCATGTACCTCTTTTTTCTATTTAAGCCCACTACATGTTTGCTATAAGTAAGACATGCTAAACTCTAATAAGTTAAAGTGAAACTTTTCCACAACACTGTGGTGAGCCACCACTTACCTCATGCTCGCACTCTGGTGAACCACCACTTACCTCATGCTCGCACTCTGGTGAACCACCACTTACCTCATGCTGACACTCTGGTGAGCCACCACTTACCTCATGCTCGCACTCTGGTGAACCACCACTTACCTCATGCTCACACTCTGGTGAGCCACCACTTACCTCATGCTCGCACTCTGGTGAACCACCACTTACCTCATGCTCGCACTCTGGTGAACCACCACTTACCTCATGCTCGCACTCTGGTGAACCACCACTTACCTCATGCTGACACTCTGGTGAACCACCACTTACCTCATGCTCACACTCTGGTGAGCCACCACTTACCTCATGCTCACACTCTGGTGAACCACCACTTACCTCATGCTCGCACTCTGGTGAACCACCACTTACCTCATGCTGACACTCTGGTGAACCACCACTTACCTCATGCTCGCACTCTGGTGAACCACCACTTACCTCATGCTCGCACTCTGGTGAACCACCACTTACCTCATGCTCACACTCTGGTGAGCCACCACTTACCTCATGCTCGCACTCTGGTGAACCACCACTTACCTCATGCTGACACTCTGGTGAACAACCACTTACCTCATGCTCGCACTCTGGTGAACCACCACTTACCTCATGCTGACACTCTGGTGAGCCACCACTTACCTCATGCTGACACTCTGATGAACCACCACTTACCTCATGCTGACACTCTGGTGAGCCACCACTTACCTCATGCTGACACTCTGGTGAACAACCACTTACCTCATGCTGACACTCTGGTGAACAACCACTTACCTCATGCTGACACTCTGGTGAACCACCACTTACCTCATGCTGACACTCTGGTGAGCCACCACTTACCTCATGCTGACACTCTGGTGAGTCACAACTTACCTCATGCTGACACTCTGGTGAGTCACCACTTACCTCATGCTGACACTCTGGTGAGCCACCACTTACCTCATGCTGACACTCTGGTGAACAACCACTTACCTCATGCTGACACTCTGGTGAACAACCACTTACCTCATGCTGACACTCTGGTGAACCACCACTTACCTCATGCTGACACTCTGGTGAGCCACCACTTACCTCATGCTGACACTCTGGTGAGCCACCACTTACCTCATGCTGACACTCTGGTGAGTCACAACTTACCTCATGCTGACACTCTTATGAGCCACAACTTACCTCATGCAGACACTCTGGTGAAACACCACTTACCTCATGCTAACACTCTTATGAGCCACAACTTACCTCATGCTGACACTCTGGTGAGCCACCACTTACCTCATGCTGACACTCTGGTGAACAACCACTTACCTCATGCTGACACTCTTATGAGCCCCCACTTACCTCATGCTGACACTCTGGTGAAACACCACTTACCTCATGCTAACACTCTTATGAGCCACAACTTACCTCATGCTGACACTCTGGTGAGCCACAACTTACCTCATGCTCACACTCTGGTGAGCCACAACTTACCTCATGCTCACACTCTGGTGAGCCACAACTTACCTCATGCTGACACTCTGGTGAGCCACAACTTACCTCATGCTGACACTCTGGTGAGCCACAACCTCATACACTCTGGTGTGCCACAACTTACCTCATGCTGACACTCTGGTGAGCCACAACTTACCTCATGTTGATACTCTGGTGAACCACCACTTACCATATGGAAAACATTTGAAACATTAACTAAATGTAACAATGTGAACCATTTTGTTGAATGTTAGAAAAAATTAAAATGAAAGGTTTTGTGTACTCTCAGGTGTTAACATGGGAGGTTTGTTGTACTCTCAGGTGTTAACATGGGAGGTTTATTGTACTCTCAGGTGTTAAGATGGGAGATTTGTTGTAATCCCAGGTGTTAAGATGGGAGATGTTTTGTACTCCCAGGTATTAACATGGAATGTTTTCTTTATTCCCGGATGTTAATATGAAAGGTTTCATGTACTTCTAAGAGTTAACATGGGAGGTTTGGTGTTCTCCCAGATCTTAACTTGGGAGGTTTGGTGTACTGTCCATTTTTTTTTTTGCAGAGAAATTTCTTCGCGGGCCCTAAGCCTCTGGCTGGCCCACTAAGTGTTGCTTGTTTCTGTTTTACTTGGGCGGAGAATGAGTATTTATGACTCGTATGGTCGCTTTAGTAAGATTTTGCCCCCATGTGTTTAACATCTTCTTCTGCTCTGTTAAATCTAAGTTGAAATCTTAATGGGGTTTGTAACTGTGCACTGTGTTAGATAATATTCCAGTGATCTGTATGACATTTCTCCACAGTGCTGACATTTCCTCTCATCTTCTGGTAAGCCTATTTTAAATGCACATGGGTATCAAAGCAAGATGTGATGTTAATGAACTTGTGTTGTTCTACTGCTCCCATTCATCGAAATAAGTTGTTCGTAGTTGGTTGAATTCTTGTACCAACCCGCGGATCCTGATGTTGCAACTGCTGTGTTGTGGTCACTGCACATCTTGTGCATTGCTCTATTATTTCAAATTCCTTTCTTAATATGTGATAGACTCTGTGGTATGTAAATGTCTACATTTCTTCTCTTAGTTGCAAGTTTTGAAGCTTCATATGAAATGTCATGTCCAATTATTCCCACATGACTTGGCACCCAGTTGATCAGTGCCCGACGGCCTAGACGTTTGAGTGTTTGCACTAATGATATGACATTTGTGATCAGATGGATGTTGTCGTGTATGTGTTCTTGTTGCAAAGTTTTTCAATGGCAGTTCTCGAATCAATGTATGATAACATGTTGTCGGTGTTTAGCAAGAGCATATTCCAAAGCCTTTTGAGTGGCTAGTATCTCTGTTTGTAAAGACGAACACCCGTTTGAGAGTCTCCAACTATTTACAGAGTTTCCTGCATTAACTGCAGCTCCGGTTTCTTGTCCCTGCTGGTCTACTAATCCCTATGTGTGTGAGAGTTTTTAGTGACTTGATTAAGTGGGAGTAAATGAAATTGGTATAAGGAATTGAGCTCGGAAAATTTCTAAGAATTTTCTTTATTCTTTAACCTTTATTCTTGTCGTGATATTTAATTAGGTCGCCTGAGGAAGGGCTTGCTTAGCTAACACACCAGTGTAGTAAGCAGCTCATTCCTCACTCTGGGACCATGTATGAACAATTGATTAGGCGCGAGCAAACGCAGAAACCCCAATGAAAATTGAAATCCCCTCCACTAGGTCGCTGACCTTCGCCATTCGCCGAAGCGAATCTAACGAGTAGGTCCTGGGCTCTCACAACAATAATTTATTGTTGTGTTGTGCCGTATATTTGGTCCACAACTCTGAATCAGTCTCAATTTGATTAGTCGAGTGTGAAGAACACTTGCATAACATTATAATGTGTGGGGTGTAACGAAAAGAGAGTGTTAAACATAACAACTTAGTTAATTCAATAAAGCACTAACTACTACAACAAAACAAAAAGAAATATCAATGACGTTACTCGAAATTCTTCCAGTGACACTATCAATGACAGCTAGACACCAGCCCCTCGGACTGCATAGTGAACTAACTCAAACATAAGTGTGAACACAAAGGAATCAACAAGAAACAAGAACTAACTTTTTTTCTGAGATATATACAAGAGTTGTTACATTCTTGTACAGCCACTAGTACGCGTAGCGTTTCGGGCAGGTCCCTGGAATACGATCCCCCGCCGCGAAAAATCGTTTTCACAACCAAGTACTCATTTTACTGTTGAGTTAAACATAGGCTACAGTTAAGGATTTGCGCCCAGTAAATCCTCCCCGGCCAGGAAACGAACCCAATGACAAAGCGCTCGCGGAACGCCAGGCGAGTGTCTTACCACTACACCACGGAGACT
This sequence comes from Procambarus virginalis, assembly GCA_020271785.1. NCBI lineage: Eukaryota > Metazoa > Arthropoda > Malacostraca > Decapoda > Cambaridae > Procambarus > Procambarus virginalis. Next base: position 12,376,397 of record WNGS01166226.1, on the reverse strand, counting down.
GGTGAAGAGATCTATAATCACAATTACAACAAATGACACAGTGGGTTCTGAAACACGTATCCAGTAACCTCCTACTGTTCTACGCCTCCGTGCAGTCTACACCTGCAATGGCGGTTACAATGCAATCAAATCAGTAGCCTTTCAATGACAACAATGACTAATGGGTCACTGGCAACTCCAGCAACCCTTCCTCAAATTAATCCTTACTTTAACACTCCGTCCCACGGACGATCATCAATAACAATTTGATTTACATTATTAATAAAATAATATTTACGTTAATTTAATAACTCTTACAACTGTCACTAGTAACGCGGAAATTTCACAACACTCTTCCCGTCGAGCATTCAATAAGTAAATCCCATTAATCCCTGTACTTCAGACAGCTGATTAATCTCTTTACTAGTCACGTTAATTTACGTTAATCGGTTACTAATCACTCAGCGATGGTAAACTTTGATTTTACAATGTCCAACGTGCTAAGAGAACGGTAATCACTCGTGATTACCTTTAGAGTAATTAATTAATTACTATCCTCAAGATCAATAATTAAACAATTAAATACGCAACATTTCACACTGGCTCAGCAATTTACATTAAGGTATGAATTCCGTCTGAGCCTTCCATACTCAGACCAATTCAGGTGACTAATAACAGTAATTAGCACTACGTTTACGTTATTTTAAAATGACGTTACTGTTCCCACGAGTCAGTCAAGTGCCGGTACTTCCAGGCAGATAAATAACGATGTTACGTTAATGGAACAATGGAGCCTTCGTGTGAGTCGATCAAACAAGGATCGAGGTTAATTACTTTGACTTCCTGAAGCACGTCAATTACCCGGCCCACTGACCGTTAATTACGACAGACAATACTCTAATTCTTATCTGGCTGATGGCTAGGCTCCCTGAGACTACCGTAGCGGCTTTCAAGAAAGTAAATTAAGCCAAACGTATTCAACGTTACTCAAATTGTCAAAGAACAAATTCTCTTAAAGCAATGGGCGTTCCCTTGGTTACGTTATATAAATTGCCTCGCAATCACCTCACTGAATACTGGACTTCGATGTCCTATCAGATAAACAGGAGAATATAAAACCCAAGTACTCGTTTACAGCCGAGTTCGCCCACGACAATGACAAATCACACTAACAAATCATAGTGATTTACGTTACAATCAGGTTGCAATGACAATACTGCAGAATCTAGTAAAATAACATACAGGACAGGAACCCTCTAGAACGCTGTCCCACAATGACTTTACTGAACCTCAATCACATCCGGTGATTGCTCAACACTAGCAACAATCACAAACAATGACAACCCCTTTGCAATAACACACACGGCAAGTACTCTAATTTCCAAGTATTAGAATACTGCACAACACCTAAATACTGTTGCAAATTATCCCAGTGCTCTCATTACCCCATAGAACATAGGTCTACACATTGCAATCACCACAGTAAATAACACAATAACACTGGGCACCGTGACACTACGATTATATATATAAATATATTTACTACTGACACATGTAGCCTACAGCTATCAAACTTTATTGGGAACACTAAGAAGAACTCGCACTCCTTAAATCACATGGGTGAGTGATTTATCGATCCCGCAGGCCGATAAACACTACCGAGAATTACGTTACTCGACAGAGCGACGGCGGTCTCTCGCGACAGACTCGTCACTCACCAAATTCTACCAAAATTACACTAATACTGCAACTATCATACATATATATATAAATCACACTTGTCACGGCCCTGGGAACAATACAAGAAATTTCCACACTGTGGTACACTCCACAATAATCATTGCCAGGAATCACTGACGTTACACACACTAACCTGAGCGCTCAGTGTTGGAATTCCACACCTGCAAGACTACACATGGGATAATATTACACCGTCCCACGGACGATCAAAATGATTTAATTAGCACAATGGAATAATATAATTATTACATATACTCTGTTCCCGTGTGTACACACACACACAAGCACTGCACGTCTGTGTACACAAGACATAAGTCCCTCGATCTGGACTGACAAGATGACACGGGGTGATTATGTCTTCGTCCACACTTCACTTCACCTCCACAGGTGCTGTGTGACAATGTGACGGAACACCTGACTTTGAATTCAAGCTTTAGAGACTAACTGATCACCAGAAATACACACATAGGTACTTATCCATTCATACTGCCGGCTTACACACCATTCCCATACATCAGGCACCCCGCTACGGGTGGCTGGCTCACAGTGGTGGAGATTAGGCGGTGCTGGTACCTCACGTGGTATTTTACGTACAATTGGCGCGCACTCGAACCCCCCCTTTCACAACACGGTTTGGTTCGCACCTTCGACCCACCGGTGAAGTCGAGCGTTCGTACCCAGGTGACGCGCACAAAGTTAGTGTCTTACACAAACATGGGAAATCTGCCTTAAAACACTGACACGAATTTCCCCGTTCTCCTCGACTGCTACAGATCACTAGCAGGAAATAGAGCCTCTATAATCACTGGTATGGGGATCCCCGAGTTTGTTACTGCTCGTATCCACATTACCCCACAATCCCAGATCACAAGATCTCTACCCACTGTACACAATGTCTTTCTCCCCTTCGAGCGACGACTTAGGCCGGATTCTGTGACGACCGCCGTCGTAGACGAAGCAGGAGGTGAAGCAGTTGAATAGTCAAGCCACCACGACGCCCTATACTCAATTTGGCCGAATGAGTACAGAGAGCGTCTTGACAAAGTGACGGCTGTGTTCAGAATGGCGCCTACACCAGGGATTCCCGCGTCCTCCTCGAAATAACCAATGAGAGGAAGGCATACAGCGGCCTACCCCTCTCAACCAATCAGCAACTGGGTAGCATGGCCCCTTGGGCGACTCTAAGATGGCCGACCAACATGGCGGTTGAAGATGTTTACTAAGATGGCGGCTGTTTCCATGACGACGACTCAAGTGGCTAGCGCATGGGAGGCCCACACTCGCCAGGCAGCTGTCTGTTCCGACGCAAATTTGAGTCTCGCTCGAAACCATACAATAGATGATGCTATCATCTCTATCACTGTCCACAGACATGCTACCCCGGCCAGGGTAACATTTCTGGACTGCTGATAACTGGGGCTCTCACATGAGCCCAAACACTAGATGTTTCGGTTGCTGGTTACCAAAGTTAAGTCCGCACATTTAACAAGTGCACTTAGCAAGTGTACTGGCCTCCACAGGCATAAGAGCACTATTGTAAGTGAGCTGGTGAACCATCTCCTCACAATGTGAAGTATGAAGCTGTCAGATGCCAAATTTGCTTCTATATGCATCTGTGCAATGTTACATAGCAGATGAGGATTATTCTGGTTCTTTTTTCTTTCAAGAACCATAACCTTAAAGTCTGATGGCAGCGATTCTCAAGTGGGCTTGCATAACGAAGTCTGCAAGTATTTCGTCGACACCCCTCTCAGTGACTGTAATTGTTATATCGAATGTATTGATGGTGTTTATTACACAACGGATTCACCTGTTGGTATCAGAGGTTCTTCTGTCCCGAGTTAGTGCTCCAGTGATTATACCTTTAAGTGAACTGATTCTAGGTCTAGTCAATATACTGGTCAGGATGCATGACAGCAATCCCTTTTACCCTTATTCTAAACGACGTTAGCTTGGTTTCTAATCTTAGGTTCAGTATTTTAGTTCATATGTCCCAAGAGTTCCCATGGGAGGTTTGGTGTACTCCCATGAGTTATCATGGGAGGGTTTGGTGGAATCCCATGAGTTATCATGGGAGGGTTTGGTGGAATCCCATGAGTTATCATGGGAGGTTTGATGTACTCCCACGAGTTATTATGGGAGGTTTGATGTTCTCCCAAGATTTAACATGGGAGGTTTGGTCTACTCCTAGGTGTTAACATGGCAGGTTTGGTGTACTCCCACGAGTTATCATGGGAGGTTTGGTGTACTGACACAGAGTTATCATGGGATGTTTGATGTACTCCCAAGATTTAACATGGGAGGTATATTGTACTCCCACGAGTTCTCATCTCGTAAGAGAAACTCAACACAGAATTCTGCTTGAATGCCTCTTTCAGCTTCTGCAGACGTCTGACATCAGGTACCTGTGTAAAAATCTCGTCAACATACCTGCAGTATATGTCAGGTTTCAAGTCCATGTCAACTAAGACCTTCAACTCGATGGTACCCATGTAGAAGTTCACAAACAGGACACCTAGGGGAGAACCCATGGCGACCCCATCTACTTGCTTATACATGTGCCCATCTGGACTCAAAAAGGGTGCCTCTTTAGTACAAGCTTGGACTAGTTTCCTTAGAATGTTTTCTGGTATGTCAAGAGGAGTACAAGCCGGATCACGATACACTCTGTCCCCTATCATCCCGATTGTTTCAACCACAGGTACGTTGGTAAACAGTGATTCTACGTCCAACGAGGCTCTTATCCCTGTGGACCGTGTTCCCCGCAGTAAGTCAACAAATTCCTTTGGAGACTTCAGGCTGAAAGCACAAGGTACATAAGGAGTCAGCAAGCCGTTGAGTCGCTTAGCCAGTCTGTACGTAGGTGTGGGTATCTGGCTGATTATTAGCCAAAGTGGGCTTCCAGGCTTGTGGGTGTTGACATTTCCATACGCATACCCAGGTTTGTATTCCCCAATAACCTATGGCAGGTGGAGTCCGGATTTCTTGGCGTTCACAGTTTCGATCAATCTGTTTACCTTTGTTTTCAATTCGGCTGTAGTGTCCTTCATTACCCTTTGGAATTTAGTTTGGTCAGAGAGTATGAGGTTCATTTTCGTTAGATATTCGTCTTTTTTTAAGAATACCGTATATTGGCGACTTGTCACCTCTCCTGACGACTATCTCCTTGTTCTCACGAAGGATCTTAGCTGGCGCTTTGAGCTCGGGGGACAGTACGGTGCTTCTGTAGTTGCCTCTAATCTTTCCTCATTCTGCAATAAGTTCTGCTTGCAAGGTGTCTTTAGTGGTACCCTTCTCTTGCAAATTCTTCCAAAGAATTCTTCTTTTTGCTTCAATTCTCTAAAAATAAATTTTGAAGAATTTATTTTTTAATAACCATCGACAGTGAAAAGAAACATAAGAAATATTGAGAAAATTCGTGTTAGAATTATTAATCTGACCTTTTCTTTCATATTTAACAACATATGTTTACAAGAAAGACTGCTACCAAAAAAAACTAATATATATATATATATATATATATATATATATATATATATATATATATATATATATATATATATATATATATATATATATATATATATATATATATATATATATATATATATATATATAGGAGTACCACCTCTGGCTGGAAGAAGAGGGACCCATATATATATATATATATATATATATATATATATATATATATATATATAATATATATGCGAACAAGCCTGAATGGTCCCCAGGACTATATGCAACTGAAAACTCACACCCCAGAAGTGACTCGAACCCATACTGCCAGGAGCAACGCAACTGGTATGTACAGGGATGCCTTAATCCGCTTGACCATCACGACCGGACATAAGGAAGTGATAGCCAAAGCTATTTTAACCACTTCCCCACCGGCACTTGGATAGTAATCTTGGGCATAGCATTTTATCAAATCACTTCATTTTTGGGGGCAACAAGTGAGGAACACAAATGCATAGAAGCCTGAATGGTCCCCAGGACTATACGCAACTGAAAACTCACACCCCAGAAGTGACTCGAACCCATACTGCCAGGAGCAACGCAACTGGTATGTACAGGGATGCCTTAATCCGCTTGACCATCACGACCGGACATAAGGAAGTGATAGCCAAAGCTATTTTAACCACTTCCCCGCCGGCACATGGATGGTAATCTTGGGCATAGCATTTTATCAAATCACTTCATTTTTGGGGGCAACACGTGAGGAACACAAATGCGAAGAAGCCTGAATGGTCCCCAGGACTATACGCAACTGAAAACTCACACCCCAGAAGTGACTCGAACCCATACTGCCAGGAGCAACGCAACTGGTATGTACAGGGACGACTTAAACCGCTTGACCATCACGACCGGACATAAGGAAGTGATAGCCAAAGCTATTTGAACCACTTCCTCGCCGGCACTCGCATGGTAATCTTGGGCATAGCATTTTATCAAATCACCTCATTTTTTGGGGCAACACGTAAGGAACACAAATGCGAACAAGCCTGAATGGTCCCCAGGACTATATGCGAATGAAAACTCACACCCCAAAAGTGACTCGAACTCATACTACCAGGAGCAACGCAACTGGTATGTACAGGGACTCCTTAAACCGCTTGACCATCACGACCGGACATAAGGAAGTGATGCCCAAGATAACCATCCAAGTGCCGGTGGGGAAGTGGTTCATATAGCTCAGGCTATCACTTCCTTATGTCCGGTCGTGATGGTCAAGCGGTTTAAGGCGTCCCTGTACATACCAGTTGCGTTGCTCCTGGGAGAATGGGTTCGAGTCACTTCTGGGGTGTGAGTTTTCATTCGCATATAGTCCGGGGGACCATACAGGCTTGTTCGCAGTTGTGTTCCTCACGTGTTGCCCCCAAAAATGAGGTGATTTGATAAAATGCTATGCCCAAGATAACCATCCAAGTGCTGGCAGGGAAGTGGTTCATATAGCTCAGGCTATCACTTCCTTATGTCCGGTCGAGATTGTCAAGCGGTTTAAAGCATCCCTGTACATACCAGTTGCGTTGCTCCGGGAAGTATGGTTTCGAGTCACTTCTGGGGTGTGAGTTTTCATTCGCATATAGTCCTGGGGACCATTCAGGCTTGTTCGCATTTGTGTTCCTCACGTGTTGCCCCAAAAAATGAGGTGATTTGATAAAATGCTATGCCCAAGATAACCATCCAAGTGCCGGCAGGGAAGAGGTTCATATAGCTCAGGCTATCACTTCCTTTTGTCCAGTCGTGATGGTCAAGCGGTTTAAGGCGTCCCTGTACATACCAGTTGCGTTGCTCCTGGGAGTATGGATTCGAGTCACTTCTGGGGTGTGAGTTTTCATTCGCATATAGTCCTGGGGACCATTCAGGCTTGGTCGCATATATATATATATATATATATATATATATATATATAATATATATATATATATATATATATATATATATATACCAGTGGTACCCGGCCACGCGTTGCTGTGGCTCAGCAACGCTTGTTGATGGCCTCCCAACCATTCCCGACTCCCGTCCCCTCGTCCTCCCCACCATGCCCCACTCCCCTGTCCCTTTGTACTTCCCACCATTCTCCATTTCCCCATCCCCTCACCTCCACCATCCCAAACTTCCGTGTCCCCTCGTCCTTCCCCACCATTACCCCCTCCCTTGTCCCCTCGTCATCCCCATAATCTCTCACTTAAGTCCCCTCGTCATCCCCACCATTCCCCACTCCCTCGTCCGATGCTTTCCTAAATGGTCTGATGTTCCCATCAGATAATTGTGAACATCAAGTGATCTGATGTTCCCATCACTGAAATATAAGAAAACCAGTTAAAAAATTATATGAAAATAAGAAAAAAATATGAAAATAAACTATACTCACAAAATGAACGGTCTGGTAAACAACACAGTTCAATTCCAATGCAATTCACACAAAATAATGAAATAAAAATCTATGAAAATTCAATTTATCAATGCAAACAGAAACATTGAAATGGAATTGTAACATATCGAGTATAGCATGTGTGTTGCTCTTACTTGCAACAGATGGCGCTGTTTTTCAAGAAAAGCATAGTTTTACCTGCACAGGTGTGTTGCATCGATACTTATACTTACAAAATAAACGGTATGGTAAACAACACAGCTCAATTTCAACACAATGTCACACAAAAAAATTCAATAAAAATTAAATAAATCAAACCTATGAAAATAAAATTTATCAATGGAATCGGAAACATTGAGATGGAATTCGTGACATATTTAGTATAGCTTGCATGTTGCCATTATGTGCAACAGATGGCCCTGTTTTCAAAAACGCATGTTTTTATCTGTCACAGGTGTGGCATCTATATAGTAGGTATATAGAAAGATGCGCCTATTCGAATGCAACGTTGTGTCAAAATTCCAAAGCAATTGGTGAAGAACTTTCGGAGATTACAGCGTGTGTTGATCTTACGTCCAACAGATGGCGCTGTTTTTTCATGAAAAACATGTTTTTTTCCTGTCACAGGTGAGGCATGTATATGGCAGATATATAAAAAGACTCGCTTATTCGAATGCAATGTTGTATCAAAATTTCATAACATTCGGTAAAGAGGTTTCGAAGATTTCCCTGACATGAAAAGCACATGAAAAAGACAGTTTCTCAGAAAAAAACATGTTTTTTACCGTCACAGACGTGACAGCTATATATTATGTATTTAAAAACCTGCTCAGATGCGAATGGAACGTTGTGTGAAAATTTCAAAGTAATCGGTGAAGTGCTTTCGGATATTAGTGATTTTGAGCAAACGAATATTTCCATTTTTATTTATATAGATTGTTATTACTCTGATAACTGCAGAACATTAGTTATCAACAGTTATCATTTCATAACCTCTAGTGTCTGGGACACTCAACAGGTGGTAGACTGATACCGTATACTGCGTTCTGCAGGGAGAGTCACGTGTGTGTGGCTGCCTCATGTAGACTGATACTGCGTCCTACAGGGAGAGTCACGTGTGTGGCTGCCTCATGTAGACTGATACTGCGTCCTGCAGGGAGAGTCACATGTGTGTGGCTGCCTCATGTAGACTGATACTGCGTCCTGCAGGGAGAGTCACATGTGTGTGGCTGCCTCATGTAGACTGATACTGCGTCCTGCAGGGAGAGTCACGTGTGTGTAGCTGCCTCATGTAGACTGATACTGCGTCCTGCAGGGAGAGTCACGTGTGTGTAGCTGCCTTAAGTAGACTAATACTGTGTAATGCGTCCAACAGAATGAGTCACGTGTATGTGGCTGCCACACTTCTACATGCCATGATGATCACTATGTTCACGACTAATCATGTTCACGACAAATTAGACACCTACCTTATGTATGCATCGTGTGGGTTCTTGTGGTAGTTTAGGTGACAGGTGGACCAATGGGTTACTTCACACGAATTTGTCTTCGTTTTGTGACATAAGAAACATTATGTGGCATCACATGAGAGTAGGACCCAATAATTGAAAGTTCACATGAGAGTATGATCCATGTAATAGTTCACATGACAGTATGATCCATATATTAGTTCACATGACAGTATGATCCATATATTAGTTCACATGACAGTATGATCCATATATTAGTTCACATGACAGTATGATCCATATATTAGTTCACATGACAGTATGATCCATATATTAGTTCACATGACAGTATGATCCATATATTAGTTCACATGACAGTATGATCCATATATTAGTTCACATGACAGTATGATCCATATATTAGTTCACATGACAGTATGATCCATATATTAGTTCACATGACAGTATGATCCATATATTAGTTCACATGACAGTATGATCCATATATTAGTTCACATGACAGTATGATCCATATATTAGTTCACATGACAGTATGATCCATATATTAGTTCACATGACAGTATGATCCATATATTAGTTCACATGACAGTATGATCCATATATTAGTTCACATGACAGTATGATCCATATATTAGTTCACATGACAGTATGATCTATGCAATAGTTCACAGGACAGTATGGTCCATGTAATAGTTCACATGACAGTAAGATCAAAGTGGTAGTTCACATGACAGTTAGATCCAAGTGTAGCATCCATCACACGATAGATGGATCATTGTGTTAGTTCACAGGACAGAAGGATCCGTTCATCAGTTCAAATGACAGAAAGATCCGAATGATAGTTTACATGAGAGTCGGATCTATATGTTAGTTAACATTTCAGGTGGATCCATGCTACAGTAAACATGACAATAGGATGCTTCCTATTGCTTCCTATTATGGATGCTTCCTATTACATGATGGTTTACATGACAGTAGGATTAGAACTAGGATTAAATTATTAGACGGTAATTATTAATGTCCTGGTTGACGGTAATTATTTATGTCCTGGTTGACGGTAATTAATTATGTCTTGGTTGACGTTAAGTAATGGTGTTTCAGGCTGGTTTTGATGGTGGTGTCGGTGGCAAGCGGCGCCTACGACACACCCTCTTGCGACGGCCGCCAGACCATCGTTCATCTCTTTGAGTGGAAATGGACAGACATCGCCCTGGAGTGCGAGAGGTTCCTGGGTGACGCAGGCTTCTGTGCTGTTCAGGTCAGTCAGTTACCTCACGATAGGAGCATTCTGAAGAGGGGGTGTGAGCCTCACTGTGAGCATACATGTCACAAGAGCAGGTTGTAGTTGTGTAGACACAGAAGTGCACAAGAGCTGATGACTTGATGACCAAACTCACGCATCAGAAGATGTAGAAACGACATCTTTTGATGTGTGATTTTGGTAATCTTATCTTCAGCCAAGTTACTGTGACTCATCGTCTTCAGCTGATGACTTCACAGTCTTGTTAGAACACTTCGAGATTTTCCTTCCCGCAGCTCATATTAGGCATTACTGTAAAAAATTTCCCTATATTACTATTGTCATGTAATACTCCCTAGCAAGGCTCGTGGAGTAGAAATTTTCCTCATAAATCAGTGAACCTCCTGGCCTCAACTATGTAAGTTCGAAATGTCTAAACTTGGGTGAAAGTCTAAGTAAAATGAACCAGTTTACTGGAGTAAACTTATCTACATGACACAGAAAATGTGCAATATATATACATACCCAGAACCAAGTAACAATCAAGTAAGTTAACACAAAGCACAACTCAGGCAGCTAGATGTCACTAAGCAAAGATCACCTAATAACTTTGGTACACTAGTGCACTCAAAACTGGCTGGTAAGTTGTGACATGGTGGGTGGTGACGTTACATAACCAGAGTGGGAGGTTATATTATGTCTCATCATGGACATCAATAAACACAAGTCATTGAACTATCACTTTGCCTTCAGACAAACTAATTCCACAATGACTGACAAATGTTGAAAATAATTACTTGTCTTCTAAAGTTAGAGTTCAAAATGAATTAAAGTTCACAACCATGAAATTTCACTAAGTCCTGACTCTCCTCCCCAGAATTAAAGGCTGCCATCAATATATGAGCCCCCCAAACGGCGATATAAATATAAATCACTTCATCTCAGGAGTTATAATATGAGAATTTAGTGATAACACTTATTTAACTCTGATCCACACAATAATCCCCTTATTACCTTACTGATAAGAAGACAGTACATGCATATGCAAATATCCCTACTTAACCATTACTCCGAGAGAAAACACAATACGTGTGACCACTGCTAACTTTACCAAACCTAACCTAACCTAAAACACTTAACAGACCAGTGAGGTGGCACCTGGCTGTCCACCACAGGTTAACTTACAATACTAACAATGCACAACCTCTCCTTGTACAATGTATAACCTCTCGAAGTAACAAAAAGAAAACATCTAATACATTTAAGTAAATTAGCTCGAGAACATACGCAGATGTTCATCTATACAAAATAATGTGCATAATGTAATATATATATATATATATATATATATATATATATATATATATATATGCGAACAAGACTGAATGGTCCCCAGGACTATATGCGAATGAAAACTCACACCCCAGAAGTGACTCGAACCCATACTCCCAGGAGCAACGCAACTCGTAACTACAGGACGCCTTAATCCACTTGACCATCACGACCGGACAGAAGGAAGTGATAGCCTAAGCTATTTGAACCACTTCCCGCCGGCACCTGGATGGTTATCTTGGGCATAGCATTTTATCAAATCACCTCATTCTTTGGGGCACACGTGAGGAACACAAATGCGAACAAGCCTGAATGGTCCCCAGGACTATATGCGAATTAAAACTCATTTTTCATTCGCATATAGTCCTGGGTACCAGCTCTGGTGGATCCTCACTGAACAGTATGATATTTTTTTCTCCTACCACCCCTGTTCTTTTAGTATGTGTGTATATATATCAAACTTTATTTTAAAATTTTATTACACAAAGAGGGTTACAACAATGGTTACATGCAGGGAACAAGGCTACTTGTCACAAGTTGTAGAGCTCCTCCAGTTCCTTAGGTGGCTGGCAGGAACCATGGATGCAGTGAGCATTTCCTTTCTGGATCGCTACACAAAGGTGTTGAGAGAGAAAACTGGCGGCTCTAGAGTCTCTAGTTGTTTCAATTAGCTTGGACCCCAACTCCTGCAAAAAACGATCAGCACTTTCACCCCAGGCACCAAGTGTCTCTGAGGCAATCGGGACAAAATTGTAGTGGTAATCAAGGTCTCTGTATTTACGTGACTTGTCTGCTTCCCGGTGATTGGCAGCACCTCCTGCCTGTGCAGCACTGAAATCAACGTAGGTGCTGGCCAAAGTTGAAACGCAAGTGTAGTCCTACACCAACTGTCTACCATTCTTCCAGGGGTTCACTGTGATCCCGTCTGGGCGACCGACAGGCTCATCAGAGTTGCCGGGCATTAGGTAATGGGAATCTCTCTCTGCTGGACAACCAGCTGTTGCAAGGCTTCTCTAAATAATGTCGTTATCCTCGCCGTGTCTTGCATGCCATCCTCCTGTCCTTTGTGAAAGAAGGCCATGCCGTCTGTACCTCTCAGCCACTGCCTCGCCGCGAATACACCTGTATTTGGTGTGGATTGGGGCAGCGAGGCGGAGAGCCACAGCAATTCTGAGGGCCTGCGATGTGAAACGAGAGCCGGTTGCTGACATTGAGGTTGCTAATAGGAAGTCACCTGCATGGGGAGCTGCTACAGCTCTAAGTTGGGCAGTGTCATGTGGTGTCGCGGCTTCTAGTAATGTCGCAGCGTCTTGGTCGGCAATCAGGTGTTCCCAGCTGGATTGCTTACGGGCATTAGAAGGCGGTGGTTGGGGTGCTGGTCATGCGAGAGAAACCCATTTGGTTTTGCAGTCTGTAAAGCTGGGATCATGTATCCTTGCCCGTTGAACTAGGTGCTCAGGTAGGATTTCCTTCACCAAGTTGTCAGACGCCACTAAAGAGGATAGGAATGCTGGTACAGCAATTTGTGTTGCTGTGCACATGCCGAGGCCCTCCTAGTCTGACAGGAAGGGAGGCCTGTTTCTACTGAGAGTCGCCGCGAGAAAGATTAGGAGCTTTTTCTAGCATTGATTTCAGCCAGCTGTCGTACTCTTCTAATTTTTATACATTATATATATATATACATATATACATATATATATTATATATATATATATATATATATAATATATATATATATGTTACACTGTCACATTTTTAATCACGTGTTTATTTTCGTGATACACACACATACACATACACACACACATATATATATATATATTGTGACGGTAACGAGTTGGAAATGGTGGTCGGCAGTCTTCCAACTAGCAGGTGTCAGTGCTGGGCCACATATAATATATAAAAAAAGAAAAGGAAAAAAAAAGAGAAAAAAAAAGAATGACTGCGTGATTTGGTAATCTGTGGTAAGGTTGGGAAGACTAAAAGCAATAATAAAAAATATGGATTTTAATAACAATAAAAAAACACAAATTGAAACAAATGAAAATCTTGGCTTACTGGCAAAAATAATAAACAATATAAACATGAAAATAGATTACGTTAATGGGGAGGAGAATTGATATACAAAAGTAAGTAAAATATGAATGCTGGAATATATGCACTAACTATGAACCTCTATTTGACCACACAGAGTGAGTCACTTAGGAGTTCACAGCTTGCGAGCACACAATATTCTGGCTGGCAGAAACGCAAGGGACTCCAACAATAACTGGTGAGGTCTTGTGATTGGCGGGGAGCCGGAGTGGAGTGTTGGTTGGCGGCCAATGAGGAAGCTGGATGGCCGCAAGTCGCTCGTTAGGCCGTTGAAGGGTTCGGCGCGTCGACCAGGTGCAGCAGTGGGGGGGAGGAGGGAGTTGCTGGTACGTGTGGCTATCATATACGTTTAGCCACTACAAAACGTATCTTGTATATTGATGAGGACAGGCGTGATTCGCAGAAATAGCAGGCTAAATCTCTGATAAGAGATTATCGTCACAACTCTCCCCCGAAGCCTGCCGTTTCGGGTGAATCACGTCCACTGGAGGTAGAGTGGGAGGTGGAGCTGCCTCTACCTCATGCACTCTGGAGAGGGCATCAGCGATGATGTTATCAGGCCCCTTGATGTAGCAGATCTTTAAGTTGAAGCCTTGAAGATATAAAGCCCATCGCAGCAGACGTTGGTTATTAAATTGGGCTTGATGTAAAAATCTCAGAGGGTTGTGGTCCGAATAGATGGTAGTGGACCTAGCACCGTGCAGATATGGTGCAAAGTGTTGTAAGCTCAGGACGATGGACAGGAGTTCCTTCTCTATAGTACTGTAGTTCTTCTGATGAGGCTTCAACTTGCAACTGTAGTAGCTGACAGGTAGAACCTCCTCGCCTCGCTGCTGCATTAAGACACTTCCGATGCCGGTACCACTGGCGTCGACATGGAGGATGAAAGGCTTCTTGATATCTGGTGAGGCGAGAATGGGATTAGAACAGAGGAGGAATTTGAGTTGTTCGAATGCAACGGTTTGCTCTCTGGTCCAATTATACCGTTGCTTGGGACTGGTTAAGGTGATTAATGGGGTTGCAACAGTGCTAAAATTCTTCACAAACCTACGGTAATAGGAAGCAAGACCAAGGAAGCGCAGGAGCTGCTTCCTGGTAGTAGGCTGTGGATACTGTTGGATTGCTTGAATGTGAATGTTTAACGGAGCCAGGTTGCCACTCCCTATAACATGACCCAGGTACCGCACTTTACCTTTCGCGAAGGTGGACTTGCCCAAATTGATGGTGAGGCCGGCTTTCAGGAGCTTGTAGAACAATCGTTGTAGCTGGAGCAGGTGTTCGCTCCAGGTGTTGGATGCTACTACAATGTCGTCCAAATAGGCATAGGTGTTTTCCAAGCCCTGGATGACGCGGTTGACAGCTCTCTGAAAGGTGGCTGGGGCATTGCAGAGTCCAAAGGGAAGGCGATTGTACCTGTAGAGACCAAAGGGGTTATAAAGGCGGACAGTACCTTAGCTCGCTCCGTTAAACTCACCTGGTAGTAGCCCTTTAGTAGGTCTACCTGAGACAGGTAGCGGGCATTACCAATGGCATCCAAATGTCGTCTACCCTGGGTATTGGGTAGGCGTCCTTCACTGTGACCTGGTTCAACTTCCTATAATCCGTACACAGACGGATTTTGCCGTGAGGTTTGGGTACCAGGATGCATGGTGAGGCCCAGGGGGACTCACAGGGGGTAGCCAGTCCATGGTCCAAGAGATACTGTACCTCAGCCCGCATGACTTCCGTTTTGCTCGGGCTGATTCGGTAGAATGGTTGGCGAATCGGCTGGGTGTCAGGTAGCAGTTGGATGTCATGCCGAGTTACGGTACACTCTTGGGGGTCATCTCGAAACAACTCTTGATATTCTCTGACGAGTTTGATTAGTGGAGCACTATTATCGTCCTGAAAATGATGTTGAAGGTTAGTAAGGATTTCCGAGTTAGAGAGCGCTGTCTCAGTGTCAGTGCTCTCGGAAGGAGAAGCAGGGAAGGTCTCACTGTGGCTGTATGGACCTGTAAATGAGGTGAAATTGGTTAACACAGTGGGAGGAACCCCATGGTAGGGCTTGAGTAAATTAATGTGGCACAGCTGGGTCTTCCGCCGCCTATCGGGGGTCTCGAGAACGTAGTTGAAGTTGTTCCGGCACTCCTTAACACGGTAGGGTCCTGAGAACCTGTTCTGTAAAGGAGAACCTGGGATAGGGAAATAGGCAAGCACTAAGTCTCCTGGTGTAAACTTCCTTACTTTACAGTGCCGGTCGTAACGAGTCTTCATCCTCTCCTGGGCTTTCTGTAGGTTGTTGCTAGCAAAGGAATGGACCCTCTCTAGAATGTGTCGGAGATTTTGGAGATACTGGGGCACACTCTGATGCTCACTGAAGGTGTCATCACGTAGAGAATCCTTGAAAGCCTTGAGAGGTGTACGGCACTTACGTCCGTAGAGCATCTCATAAGGAGATACTCCTAGTGACTCGTTGGGAAGACTTCTGAAAATACACAAATTGATCAATTTGCCTATCCCAATCCTTTGAGGTCTCATTACAGAACTTTTTTAAGAGTGCCTTGATGGTTTGATGACTACGCTCGAGAGAACCCTGTGAAGCAGGATGATAGGGGCTGGACAGTACCTGTTTGATGTTGAACTCCTCCAGAGTCCGTTTGAAGAGATCACTGGTGAAGTTGGTACCACAGTCGCTCTGAATCTCCCTCGGAAATCCATACTGGGTGAAGATTTTCAGTAGATTCTTCACCACTGTAGCAGCTGTAATATTTTTACTGGAACTGCTATCGGAAATCTGGTGGTAGGACACAGGATGGTTAAGATATATGAGTTGCCTGCACTGGTCCGAGGCAAAGGACCAACGCAGTCGATAATGAGCTTGTGGAACGGTTCCTCAGGCACCTGGATGGGTATCAGTGGTGCTCTGGGAATGGAAACGTTCGGTTTCCCGGCTAACTGACACACGTGGCATAATTTGACATGAGTTTTGACGTCGTTTACCATACCTGGCCAGTAGTAGTCTTGTCGAATTCCATGGTAAGTCTTGTTGAACCCATAGTGTGACAAAGCGCCGTGGGCCAGGTGTAGAATCGTGGGCCGCAGGCTGGTGGGAATCACTAGTTGTTCAACGTTTGCCCAATCGTCCTCGTCTTCAGTTTACTGGTCTATCTCTAAATGCGTTTGTATTCACGCTTTATTTCCTGACCTAAAATATGAAGAAAAAGTTATCATTTACAACAAATTGAAGATTTTTATAGAAAGCACGGGAAAAACCAGTACATAATATTTATAAAAGTTTGTCTGCTATATGTCCACCCTGTTTATATCTAAAAATGGGTTTGTTATCAACAGACGTAGTGAAAGATTTTAAAGACTCATCTTGTTCCAACAAAACTGGACCTCACAAAACTTATAATTTAGGACCAATGACTCATGTCTTAACCAGTTATATGTTAATCAAAATGTCTATCCTAACATGCAAATGCTATGAATATATCTTTTCATCCAGGTAATATTCTAATCCCTGATTCAAAATCTTTTTACAGATGTTAGCTATGCCACCTAATCTCATAGATCAGGGAGTTAAAGTAATTTGGGTTGATACAGACGAAACTGTTCCTTGTGTTAATAATACATTCAAGACCAAATGGAAATTTATAGGAAGTTTATGAAGGCTCTCCCTGCTTCTCTTGATAATGGTTTACAAAGGCGATCCTGTACCAAGTGACAAAACTAAATTAATAACTTCTCCACCTTCTAAATTTGTTAAAGTTGGTAAAGGTGAAGAAAATTTCGTTTTACTAAAAATCTTTGATGTAAATTCTGTTTTACACATATATTATCCTCAACTAATTCAATCACAGCGACGTTTACAAGCGAAAACTATAACAGATAATGATGGAAGTAGATTATATACGAATCGAACCAATTTTGCTTGTCATGAACCCTTGTCCACACATCGAATACATGATTTTCTAGCCATAGCGATTGCCCTCTCGAATAATCCGGAAGACCTTAAACATTATCCTCCTCTCAATAATGAGTGTATCACTACTCCACATAATATTCTCATCATTAATAATAAAGGGAAGGCTGTGTTTACTGACAGTACTGAACCTAAACCAACTACAGCCTGTGAAAAATTGAAACGACTTAAAGAGGGAACTAAATATCCACCTCATAAACGATTTGTAATACAGCACATACCATGACACCTAATACAAATCTCAAACCTGGAGATCCTATTAAACCAGACAGTTTTCCTGACCTAAATAATACCACCCCTCGCGATCTTGCTGATAGTGCTATGGAGAAACATATTAACGATTCTGAAATGTTTCGTAAAAATTTAAAAGCAAATATAGACAATTTGAAAAATACTTTTCAGAGTTTAAAGATGACCTGAATATACCTGTTGATATAGATAAAGTTAATTATTCGATTTTTGATATTGCCATTGGAATGTCTCCCTCAAAAATACTCGATATCAATCAGAATCTTGCAGGTGAAAAACCCAATGGTATAGATATATTTTCAGACTATCCCGAAAATGGCACAAATATTCTTGAAATAGCATCGCCTAATATAGTATATTCAAATCAAATTGGTTTTGTTACTCTTAAGAGCCTATGTTCTAATGAGATGTTAGTATTAAAAAATACCATTGTCCATTTACCAAATATTATGAATCGCAGTGTTGGTGTATTTAGGAAATTTGAAGTAACACAGGGAAACAACATCACAACTCTTCAACCTAATTATTTAGTACAAATACGAGATCCTTCTGAATCTTCAAGTTGTTGATAAACTATAAAAGCAGATACATCCATCCCCAACTTCCAAATAGAACCTCCTAATGTACATCATATACCACAAGATTTGTGTGATTCAATGTCATTTAATCAGTATGTAAATTTGTATACCCCACCTAAAACACAAGGATGTATATGGTAATTTATATTATAATTAGAACTTTTCAATTATAGAATTGCCAAAAATACTTAGTTGTTGTTTTTTTTTGAATTACAAATTATACTTTAATTAATTTTAAGTTAATTGTTAAGAAAATGGGTTTTTCTTTTCTTTTACAGACTTCCCAGTGAACCCTCTAATATTTTTTTTATTTTGATTATTATAAAAAAATGAACATTTATATATTTGTTGTTGTATATGTTTACTTATTATTTTATTTTAATGTGGATGAGAATCAATCCACCAACAGCGACACCATCTCTCCACAATCCGAAGATGTCAGTACCACGACTACAAGTGGTGAGACTACAAGTGGTGACACCACGACTACAAGTGTGACACCATGACTACAAGTGATGACACCACGACTACAAGTGGTAATACCACACCCACACTGCCACTGCCACTGCCACTGCCACTGCCACTGCCACTGCCACTACCACCCCACTACCACCTCCACCGCCTCCACCACCTCCACCACCTCAACCGCCCCCACCAGCTCTATGGGCAGTGATTCTAGGGACGCCAGTGCCGCTTCCACTTCCACCTCCACCTCCTCCACCACACCCCGCCCCCACCACCAGCACTCCAGCTGGTGGCGCTGGGGCTCCGAGTGATGATTTGAGGGGTGTCCAAATTATGCCAAGTCTCAACTATCACTCTGGTTTATTTTAACCACCACTGCTAGCAGAACCATGTTTTAACCACCACTGCTCCATCCTGAGCTGGAGGTGTTTGAGCCGAGTTTGATCCTCCTGAACTGTAACAACATGCCAAATATTCCCCCCATTTTTTTTAATAAGTGGCTGGGAATTGTTGAACATTGACAGTTTCATTTAGCTTATTAAAAAAAAAATAATGACTCTATATTATATATATATATATATATATAATATATATATATATATATATATATATATATATATATATATATGTCGTAACACACTTCTCAGCCTACTATGAAAGGCCCGATTTGCCTAATAAGCCAAGTTTTAATAAATTAATATATTTTCTCTAATTTTTTTGTTATGAAATGATAAAGCTACCCATTTCGTTATGTATGAGGTCAATTTTTTTATTTGAGTTAAAATTAACGGAACCTAACCACCCTACCTAACCTATCTTTATAAGTTAGGTTAGGTAGCCGAAAAGTTAGGTTAGGTTAGGTTAGGTAGGTTAGGTAGTCGAAAAACAATTAATTCATGAAATTTAGCTTATTAGGCAAATTGGGCCTTGCATAGTAGGCTGAGAAGTGCGTTCTGGCTACTTGGTACGATATATATATACATATATATATATATATATATAATATATATAATATATATATATATATATATATATTATATATATATATGTCGTACCTAGTAGCCAGAACTCGCTTTTGGCCTACTATGCAAGCCCCGATTTGCCTAATAAGCCAAGTTTTCCCCACCCAACCCTACCTAACCTAACCTATATATATATTATATATGTCGTACATAGTAGCCAGAACGTCGTACTTGGCCTAATATACAAGGCCCGATTATGTTAATTAGGTTAGATTAGGTTAGATTGGGTTGGTTAGGTTCGATCATATATCTACGTTAATTTTAACTCCAATAAAAAAAAATTGACCTCATACAAAATGAAATGGGGTAGCTTTATCATTTCAAAAGAAAAAAATAGAAAAATACATCATCAATTCATGAAAACTTGGCTTATTAGGCAAATCGGGCTTTGCATAGTAGGCTGAAAAGTACATTCTGGCTACTAGGTACGACATATATACAATATATATTATTTTTTTTGGTGGTTGTTATTGCTTTTGTTGTAATACTATTTTATACCAGATGTTAGTGTAATAGGTTTGATATGTGAAAAGGGTTTCGGGAGACCTGCCCATTGTTTGTTTATTCCCCTGTATATGTCGTTTTACCAACTCACTATTCGAATCACCATTCTCCCAGAGTTTTTATTATTATTCTTATTATTATTATTATTAGGCATACCACCACCTTCAATTAATAAATGTAAAGTTAGATCTTAGAAATAGTTGACATTATAGAATATGAATTTTGTATATATCATTCTTTTTACAACAAACCAACACCACACACACACACACACACACCACTGTAGGTTGTTCTGATCATTGTTAATTACACTTCCCTGTTTCTATGACTTGATAAATGTCATACATTACAACAATTTTTTTGAATACTTTATTAACTTTACGGTGCTTCAAAATTCATTTGCTCTCTTTCTTCATGTTTATAATTTTATATGTATTAATCGTTGTAAAAATCACGAGAATTACTGCAATTATCCCAGCTATGGCATGATGTGAGCCCATAACATATTTCATGTGATCACCAGATGTAACTGGATCCATAAATGGTATTTTATCATACATATTCATAACAGATGTTTTGTAATAAACAAGCATAAGATAACTAATATAATAAGTATAAAATATGTGAATATTTTATTCCCGAACATATCTTTTTTGTTTTTTTTTTATATAGAAGAAAATAATAAAAAGACCATGAAATTTAATTATAATTAATAATTTAATAAATGTATAAGCTGTTTAGCGGAGGAACTATTTTTTGGGCATAAGAAACAATGAATTATATTGATATTGATGATAAGTTAAGATAAATGTAATTAATAAAAAGCCGTAATAGCAATTACTAATGAGATTAATGATTTGGAAATATTTGTTCCCAAAAGATAAAGGTGACTATAACCAACCAAAAAGGACAGATACATAATAGAAAGGGGCCAATTTGTTTTTTCCTTAACACCATTGATTTTTTTCTGTGATATTTCCTTATTACCATGTCTCTCATGAATTGGGGAGTTGTTGATGTGGTTCGTATTGGATTCCAATAAGATTCTTCATGTACTCTGTTAGCTATTCTCAAATCTATAACATGAGGTGAGGTAGTACTGAGGAAGTTGTTGATGATTCTCTCCTGAAGCCGTTGTTGTTGTTTTTGTTGTTGAAAGATTATGATTTGTCATTGTATTTAAAACGATTTTCTTTTATTTTTTTAATTATAGTTTTAATTAATGTTTCCCTAAGCAATAAAGATAGGTTAGGTTAGGTAGGGTGCTTTTGGTTGGTCATATATCTTCGTTATTTTAACTCAAATAAACAAATTAATCTGACTCAGTAATGAAATTGTAGCTTATTCATTTCATAAGAAACAAATTAGAAAAATATATTAAATTCAGAAAACTTGGCTTATTAGGCAAATCGGGCCTTGCATAGTAGGCCAAAAAGTGAGTTCTGGCTAAGGTACGAATATATATATATATATATATATATATATATATATATATATATATATATATATATATATAT
>WNGS01166226.1:12337860-12354338 GCA_020271785.1 Procambarus virginalis | reverse complement strand
ATATATATATATATCTATATTATATATATATATATATATATATATATATATATATAATCTACCTATTAGCTATAACGCAGTTCTTGGCCTACTATGCAAGGTCCGATTTGCCTAATAAGCCAAGTTTTTCTGAATTTCAATATTTTTTCAATTTTTTTCCTATGAAATGATAAAGCTATCAATTTCATTATGTATGAGTTAATTTGTTTAAATTTGAGTTACAACTAACGAAGATATATAACCGAACCAAGCCTACCCTACCTAACCTAACCTAACGTATCTTAACCTAACGTATCTTAACCTAACCTAAACTAACATAACTAAATTAATAATTTAAGTTCCAAATATAATATAATACAAATATTTGAAATAAACCAACTGGAAACAATTTATTGAAAATAAAGAAAATCACTCGGCTTGTTAGGCAAATCGGGCCTTGCATACTAGGCCGGGAAGTGCGTTCTGGCTACTAGGTACGACATACATATAAATACCTAGAAGGGGGTACCACCTCTGGTGCAAGTGTGGGGACCCATAGCCTTGGAGAAGAAAATATAGAGTACTCGGAGAAGGCCTGGTGGATCCTCACTGATCACTGATATTTTCTTCTCCTACCATCCCTATTCTTTTAGTATGTGTGTATATATATCTAACTTTATTTTAAAATTTCATTGCATAAAAATGAGAATGAGAATGCTGGACAGGATTGACAAGATTAATGCCTATGATAATCTCTTCCTCCTCACAAGATGCTTATCTCTCCCTAAATTGACTTACTTTCTGAGGTGTTCTCCATCCAATATCAGCCTCAAATTAAAGGTGTATGACACCCCTTCTGAGGTCCATACTGGTGAAAGTCCTGGACCTTCCATTGGACGATTCGCGATGGAAGCAAGCAACCCTCCTTGTAAAATTCGGATGCCTTGGTGTCTGCACAGCCTCCCTGATTTCTCTACCAGCCTTCCTTTCCTCCTCCCATGTATCGCACCACCTCATAAGAGATATCCTACCTGAACCCCTGAGGTATTTAGCAGGAATACTCGATCCTGCTTTCACTGAATGTTCAATTCAGTGGGATGCTCATGCAGCCCCAGCATCTATCATAGATCTAACAAACAAACATAAACAGTCCAGCTGGGACCATCCACTAGTGGAAAAAAATGTCGATGCCATGCTCAGCGCTGCAACATCAGACAAGGAGGAAGCCCGCCTCCAAGCAGTGATTGCCCCCCATGCAGGAGATTTCCTCATGGCAGTACCCATGTCGGATATGGACACACGTCTAGATCAAGAATTCCTTCGTGTAGCAGTGGCCCTCCGCCTTGGTGCCCCAATTCACAATGAATGCAAGTGTATTTGCAACAGGGTGGTTGCAGACCAATAAGGACTGCATGGGTTGCAATGCGGAAATTCCAAGGGCTGGCATGTAAGACACAACGAGATTAATAACATCATAGAGAGGAGCCTTGTCTCAGCTCAGTGCCCAGCAGAGAGAGAACCTCGCATCCTAGGAAACTAAAATCCGGATGAACCTGCACTTAGCCCAGATAGCATCACAATATACTTCTGGAAGAGAGGCAGACAGCTGGTGAGGGACTACACGTGTGTATCTACCCTGGCTGACACCTACATACGCTTGGGTGTTAATCAAGCAGGTGGGGCGGCCAACCACAGGGAAACAGCAAAATCAATCAAGTACAGCCGACTGGAAGGTCAATACACTTTTGTTCCCATAGCGTCTGGGACGCATGGCCCCTGGGGTAAGAGTGCCTTGGGATTCCTCAAATAATTGAGTTCCAGTCTCATTAACATCACCAGAGACCCAAGGGCTGCCAATTTCCTGTTTAAGCGCCACAGTGTGGCGATCCAGAGGGGAAACGCCTGCTGCGTCCTCGGTTCCTGTCCGGAAGCGGAGGAGGTCCAAGAGACTTATAACCTTTAAATCCATTGTATTAACTAATGGAAATCTTGTAATCTTTATATATCTAATAAAGCACAACAAAAAACAAAAGGAAGGAGGTGGTAGAAGAAAAGCACACAGAAACTGTATTGGAGCGGACCTAAACATTTCAAAAGTCATTGATAGCCGAGGCTATATCCCTAATGACCTGAGAGCACTTGGTGGTCACAGATCACAGTTCAATTTCATCAAACCATTTCAAATCCTAGACATCTGACATTTTCTCCAAACACAAGGATTCCACCAAAATAAATTTTTGTCATTGATGTTAAAACAGTCTTCGAGGATTTAAATGAAAATAGTCGATGTTTAATTAACGTTCAGCATCTGCCACACACATAAAGCTGTATATCTATATCTTAAGTATCCAAATTTTATATTATTAGATGTATACATTTATATTTATATTAGCTTCAAAATGAATGCATTAAATAATTATTATATGATCACCCCTTAATTAATCCCATCTCTCTCTCTCTCTCTCTCTCTCTCTCTCTCTCTCTCTCTCTCTCTCTCTCTCTCTCTCTCTCTCTCTCTCACACAAGAACATAATATAAGGGGACAAATATGAAAACTACCATTCTAGACTATCTTTAAAATGAGTAAACTAAACCAGCTTAGATTTAGACTCACATGAAATTACCTGTCACTCGTGCAATTTTATATGAGTGATGGTTTACTCAGTAGCTCTTGCTTAAATATATTATATACAAACTACAAGTATACAGGAATTGTAATGAGGAGATGGGTGTTGGTGCAGGTATCCCCACCCATGGAACACGCCGTCATTGGGGAGAGTGGGTACCCTTGGTGGCAGCGCTACCAGCCCGTCTCATACAAGCTCGAGTCCCGCTCGGGCAACAGACAGGAGTTCATTGACATGGTACAGCGTTGCAACGCCGTCGGGGTCAGGTGAGGCCGCCGCCCAGGCAACACCACACACACTATGGTAGACATGTTGGGAGAATGAGAGCAGTGACGACACACACGCCATATAAAGAGTGAATATATAATGAAGGCAAGCAGCTTGCCAGAGGCAGCATAGTAGCAGGAATTGGTATAGGAAGGCATGAAAGCTGAACTTAAAGTGGCAGCGGATCTATAATAAAATGTAGGTAGGGTGGGAGGGTTGTATGATAGTGAAGGGAGGGTGGTAGAGGTTGTGGGCTAAGATGTAAGTAGGGTGGCAGGGGGTGATGTATGATAAGATGATGAAGGGAGGGTGGCAGAGGTTGTGGGCTAAGATGTAAGTAGGGTGGCAGGGTTGTATGATAAGATGAAGGGAGGTGGCAGAGGTTGTGGGATAAGATGTAAGTAGGGTGGCAGGGGTTGTATGATAAGATGAAGGGAGGGTGGCAGAGGTTGTGGGCTAAGATGTAAGTAGGGTGGCAGGGGTTGTATGATAAGATGAAGGGAGGGTGGCAGAGGTTTTGGGATAAGATAGAGCTAGGGTGACAGGGGTTTTATAATAAGATGCAGGTAGAGTTGCACAGAATGCTAATTGCAGAGACACAACTGAACACAGTTGAGTGATTGAAAAGGAGTTTTGCAGCAGGATGATTGAAGAATTGCAGGGTTTCAAGGAAGGCAGGGTAACACGGTAGTTTTGTAGCAGTAGTGCAATCCTGCATGATTGTCATGTAGTATGGTAGTGCTACAGCCTGGTGCAAAGTGAGTATGACTTGAAGTATCCAGTATGACTGGTGGATTTGGGTTGACAGAATAGTATGATCTTAAGATAACACGATGGAAGGATGGTATAATCTTAAGATAACACGATGGAAAGATAGTATGATCGTTAGATAGCATGATGGAAGGATATTATGTTCTTAAGATTGCAGGGTGGAAGAACAGTATGACCTTAAGGTTACCAGGTGGGAGAAAAGACTACTCTTAAGATAGTAAGGTGGAAAGATAGTTTGATCTTAAGATAGTAAGGAGAAGGATAGAATTATGTCAAGATAGTAAGGGGAAAGATAGTATGGTCTTAAGATAGCAAGATGGAAGGGTAGGATGATCTGAAGGTAGTAAGGGGGAAGGATAGTATAATTTTAAGACAGCAAAGTGGAAGGATAGTATGGTTTCAAGATAGTATGAACTCAATATAGTAAGGGGAAGGATAGTATTATCTTAAGATAGCATGGTGGAAGGATAGTATGATCTCAAGATAGTAAGGGGAAGGATTGTATGATCTTAAGATAGCAAGGTGGAAGGATAGTATGATCTCAAGATAGTAAGGGGAAGGATAGAATGATCTCAAGTTAGTAAGGGAAAGGATAGCATGATTTCAAGATAGTAAAGGGAAGGATAGAATGATTTCAAGATAGTAAGGGGAAGGATAGCATGATCTCAAGATAGTAAGGGAAAGAATAGTATGACCTCAAAATAGTACGGGAAGGATGGTATGATCTCAAGATAGTAAGGGGAAGGATTGTATGATCTTAAGATAGCAAGGTGGAAGAATAGATTACTAAACAAAATCAAGTGACTGGGTAGTGTGATTAAACAGTTGAAGGGAGGAATGATACATGATTGTAGGAAGACAAAACTGCAGAGAGGTATAGTTTTAGGAAGGAAACGTTGCACAGAAAAAAATATTAGTGGGAAGGAGGTTAATATAATTAATGAGAAGGAAGTATATATAATTAGTGGGAAGGGTGCCAGCGTGATAGGACTAGAAGGACAGGTAGTAAGACAGTGTATCAGTAGATAACCATTGTCGTACAATCGAATGATATAATGAAAGCAGGTCGTATGACTAGATAGAGGTTCAAAATGAGGTCGAGTAATATGACTGGAGTGAGACAGGGTGACACTGTAGTATGACAAGAGCGAGGCATGTAATTTGACATACCTGAGACAGAGTGGCAGGGTAGTATGATTGGTGGGAAGCAGGATGACAAGGTTCATCTGTTGTGTGACAAGGTAGTATGATCTGAGTGTGACAGAGACAATGCCGCACATTCAGCAGCCCATCTTCCTAAAATGAAAGTACTTATAGTAACGATGTGATCGATCGAACAAATATGGACTTGACGGATCAACATAAAGTGGAATTTTGTATTGCTGAATTTGGACAAACAGTAATTGATTTTGTATCTATGTTGCTAATGAAACCTAACCTTGCCATCCTAGGCCTAATCCTCGCTATATGAGGCCAAATATAATACACGTATTTGCTATACTAGGCTTATGAATATTTGTTTTATTTTAGCTAAATTTTTCCGACTCTATAAAATGGATAGTACCCATATTATACTTTCTGTTTGTCATCACGTCGATATCAGTTCGATCGTCACACATAGTAAAAAAAGAGTATTATCTTATCAGCAGGATGGGTTGGACTGGAGGAAGGAAGGGAGGGAGAAGGGCTATGTGATTGAAGGTAATGAGGTTAGTAGCACTAGAGGAAAGCAGTATGACAAGATAGCAAGGAAGGTAAGACGGAAAGAATGTAGAAATACATGAAATAATACAGAGAGAAAAGTTATTATGATTAGTGTGAAACATGGTAGCAGCGGAGTATGACTGGAATTAGGCATGGTAACAGGGCAGTGTGATCGAAGGGAGATAACAGGGGAATGATTATAGGCAAGGAAAATAATAACACTGAAGGCAGGAAGGACATGAAACAAATAGGAGATTAAGTATAATAAAATGGTGTTAGGTCAGTAGGGAGGCTGGTTCGGATGCTTGTAGGAAGGCAGTTAGTGTGCTTGTTTGAAGAAAGGTTAGGATGTTTGTAGAGAAGCAGGTTAGTATGGTTTTAGAGAGGCTGGCTAGTATACTTTTACGGAGGTTATACAATGTTTTTAGGGAGGCTGGTATTATGCTTTTAGTGAAGCAGATTATTATGCTTTTAGGTAGGCTGGTTAGTTAGTATTCTTGTTGTAGGGAAGCTGGTTAGTATGCTTGTAGGGGGACAGGTTAGTATGCTTGCAGGGAGGCTATTTAGTATGCTTGTAGGGAGGCAGGTTAGTATGCTTGTAGGGATGCAGATTAGTATGATTGTAAGGAGGCTGGTTAGTAATCTTTTAGGGAGGCTGGTTAGTATACTTGTTGGGAGGCAGGTTTGGGAGGAAGGTTAATATGCTTGTAAGATTAAATTGACTGTAGGCAGAATAGAAGTTTTAATATGACTGGAGAGAGTTAGGGAAACACCATTGTATGATATGAATAGTTTGGCTGAAGGCAGGGGGGTCACATTGCATTTTCATCTGAATAAGGGCACGCTTGTATGTCTGGAAGGAGGCAGGCTGGCAGGATTTTACTATAAACTATAGTAAACTATAGTATAGCAGACTATAAAGGGCAGAGTGACAGGGGTGTTATGGTGTGAGAGCGACAGGGCGGCAAGGTAATAAGAGTGAAGCAAGAAATATTAATATCGTTCGTGTGGTGCGGAGTGCCAAGAGTGTATGACTGGCGGTATGCAGGGAGTTATGGGAATAAGGATATGCTGTAAGAGACGTAGTGATAACAGTATGTTAGTGAGAGTGAAGTACAAACAGTGGGCAGGTGTGTGTGTCCTTTGTTGTGTGTGTGTTCTGGCCTGTGTGCCTGACAGTGGCGCTGAGGACTCACCTCCCACAGAATCATCGCGGATGCCGTGGTCAACCACATGACGGGTCTTGGGAGGTCTGGCCAGGGCTCCGGCGGCTCCTCCTTCAACGCTGACAACCTAGACTTCCCCGGCGTGCCCTACTCCAACCTCGACTTCACTCCCCGGGACCTGTGCCCCTCGTCGGATGGTGAATACCTCTCTCTCTCACTCTGTAATTTATTAGTATTACTGATATTTCTAAGTGTGGTAAACTGCCCACTTATATTTTCTTGTGGTAGATGTTGACATTTCATAAACAACATCCATCAGCCTTCGCAGACAACATCCTGCAGCCTTCATAGACAATATCCACTTGAAGACATTTTCCTTTTGAACTATATGCAATTTGGAAATATTTTTCATTAAATGTTTTCATTTGGAGACCTTAACAATTCTGAATATCTTTGTTAGAGAGAATTTGAAAACAGCCATCAGATGGCAGTTATGTCAGACTGAACTCTGAAGTACTAAATTGGTACAACCTATAAAAAATACCGTTAGCAAGTGGGAAAAGTTTGACATAGATTGTTTCTAAAGGATTCTTCCGAAGAAAAAGTCTCTAAAAATATATTAGCCTAAAGAAGACTGTCATTATTTGTGTTCACTTTCAACTTTGCTCGTCTGTAAATGTGCAAATTCAATTCAAACCTGTTTTCAAATGAGGTATTCTCCTAAAAGAGTGTTCAAATTAATATACATTTGACAAAGAATGTTTCCAAATAGGAACAATCCTAACAAAGACAGCCTCCAAAAAAGGGCAGCTACTTGATTCTGAGTGTAGTAAATATAATACAATTACCGGAGATCTGCAAATCATCAATGAAATTACACAATCTGGAAGAGAAAAAATACTAAGGAATACAAAACAATTTGTGTATAATTGATATAGATGATACTGGGATTCCTAGCTAAAAGTATTATCAGTAAGCCATTTAATGACTTCAGCTTTGTCTTGCCCTTATTAGACCCCCCCATATACATTGTACACTTCCGTTACATGCAACCATCTACAGACTGGACATACGTTCCCCAGAGTTTGTGAACACAGGGTGCACAAACACAGGGACGACACAATTACTCCTGATAACTGATATCTTTCCTCTTGAGAAGAGATTTAGAAAGATTAACTTACACTAACTTGGAAGGTGAAGAGTGAAGTTGGTACCTGACCGAAATATACAAAATGATGAAGGGATCACCAGGATGGCCACTGAATGTTAATTATGAGAAAATACTGGTTTGAAATAGATTTGTAATTTACGGAACATTGCCCAAGTAATACATTATACTCGGAAACATTAGACTATACCAAGCGTAAGTTAAGTACCTCTACACATGATTTACAGGCGACCTGCTCAGTCATTTACACAAAGAATGAAACAATTATTATTTGTAACTTTAATTCGTTTACTTAGAAAATAAGAAAATCGGTCTTAATTTTAGTTGACTTTCAGATGAAGTGGACTTTGAGATTACAAGTAAACTTTCAGATTCCAAGAGGACTTTTGGATTGCAAGTGGACTTTCAGATTAGATCGTCTTGCAGTGATTTTGAGTCTTCTGAATATATTTCCCACTGAAATTTCGTATCATCTGCAAATGTTGCTGATCAATCTTGAATCAAAATCTTTCATTTGTACCGTAAAAATATAGATCCCAGAGCAGTGCCTTGAAGCACTCCAATTACAACAATTTCTCACTCTGACTTAACTTCATTTATACATTCATCCACAATTGTTTCCTTTGTTGTTCCACACTGAAACTTTTTGTTTCCTTTGGAATAACCATGCCCTAATCCAACTTAAGACCAACAACACAATTCAGTGAGCCTCTTCTTTCTAATATCCTTCATATGACACAGAATCTTGCCCCCCATGCAGGAGATTTCCTCATGGCGAGTACCCATGTCGGATATGGACACACGTCTAGATC
This sequence comes from Procambarus virginalis, assembly GCA_020271785.1. Lineage (NCBI taxonomy): Eukaryota > Metazoa > Arthropoda > Malacostraca > Decapoda > Cambaridae > Procambarus > Procambarus virginalis. The sequence continues at coordinate 12,345,844 of WNGS01166226.1, read as the reverse complement.
AAGAGATTCCTTCGTGTAGCAGTGGGCCCTCCGCCTGGTTGCCACCCGATTCACAATGATGCAAGTGTATTGCAGACAGGGTGGTTGTCAGACCAATAAGGACTGCATGGGTTGCAATGCGGAAATTCCAAGGGCTGGCATGTAAGACACAACGAAGTTAATGACATCATCAAGAGGAGCCTCGACTCAGCCCAGTGCCAGCAGAGAGAGAACCTCGCATCCTAGGAAACTAAAATCCGGATGAACCTGCACTTAGCCCAGATAGCGAGTCACAATACTTCTGGAAGAGAGGCAGACAGCTGGTGAGGGACTACACGTGTGTATCTACCCTGGCTGACACCTACATACGCTTCGGTGTTAATCAAGCAGGTGGGGCGGCCAACCAACAGGGAAACAGCAAAATCCATCAAGTACAGCCGACTGGAAGGTCAATACACTTTTGTTCCCATAGCGTGCTGGGACGCATGGGCCCTGGGGTAAGAGTGTCTTGGGATTTCTCAAAGAATTGAGTTCCAGTCTCATTAACATCACCAGAGACCCAAGGGCCTTGCCAAGTTCCTGTTTAAGCGCCACAGTGTGGCGGATCCAGAGGGGAAACGCCTGCTGCGTCCTCGGTTCCTGTCCGGAAGCGGTAGGGAGGTCCAAGAGACTTATAACCTTTAAATCCATTGTATTAACTAATGGAAATCTTGTAATCTTTATATATCTGAAAAAGCACAACAAAAAAACAAAAGGAAGGAGGTGGTAGAAGAAAAAGCACAGGGCAGAAAACTGTATTGGAGCGGACCTAAACATTTCAAAAGTCATTGATAGCCGAGGCGATATCCCTAATGACCTGAGAGCACTTGGTGGTCACAGATCACAGTTCAATTTCATCAAACCATTCATTCAAATCCTAGACGTATCTTACATTTTCCCTCCAAACCAAAGGATTCCACCAAAATAAATTTTTGTCATTGATGTTAAAACAGTCTTCGAGGATTTAAATGAAAATAGTCGATGTTTAATTAACGTTCAGCATCTGCCACACACATAAAGCTGTATATCTATATCTTAAGTATCAAATTTATATTCTAGATGTATACAATGTATAAATTATATTAGCTTCAAAATGAATGCATTAAATAATTATTATATGATCACCCCTCCTTAATTAATCCCATCTTCTCTCTCTCGTCTTCTCTCTCATCTCCATCCTCTCATCCTCTTCCTCGTCATCTCTCTTCTCTCTCTTCAATCCTCGTTCTACTCTCTCTCTCTCTCTCTCTCTCTCACACAAGAACATAATATAAGGGGACAAATATGAAACTACCATTCTAGACTATCTTAAAATGAGTAAACTAAACCAGCTTAGATTTAGACTCACATGAAATTACCTTGTCACTCAGTGCAATTTTATACTGAGTGACTGGTTACTCAGTAGCTCTGATTAAAATATATTATATACAAACTACAAGTATACAGGAATTGTAATGAGAGAGAGGGTGTGGGGCAGGTATCCCACCCATGGAACAAGCTAGCCGTACATTGGGGAGAGTGGGTACCCTTGGATGGGGCAGCGCGTACCAGCCCGTCCTCATACAAGCTCGAGTCCCGCTCGGGCAACAGAACAGGAGTTCATTGACAGGTAGCACGGCGGTGCAACGCCGTCGGGGTCAGTGTGAGGCCCGCCGGCCCAGGCCACACCACACACACTATGTAGACATGTTGGGAGAATGAGAGCAGTGACGACACACACGCCATATAAAGAGTGAATATATAATGAAGGCAAGCAGCTTGCCAGAGGCAGCATAGTAGCAGGAATTGGTATAGGAAGGCATGAAAGCGTCAACTTAAAGTGGCAGCGGATCTATAATAAAATGTAGGTAGGGTGGGAGAGGTTGTATGTATAATGAAAGGGAGGGTGGGTAGAGGTTGTGGGCCTAAGATGTAAGTAGGGTGGGCAGGGGTGTGTATGATAAGATGAAGGGAGGGTGGCAGAGGTTGTGGGCTAAGATGTAAGTAGGGTGGCAGGGTGTATGATAAGATGAAGGGAGGGTGGCAGAGGTTGTGGGATTAATAGTTAAGTAGGGGTGGCAGGGGTTGTATGATAAGATGAAGGGAGGGTGGCAGAGGTTGTGGGCTAAGATGTAAGTAGGGTGGCAGGGGGTTGTATGATAGGTGAAGGGGAGGGTGGCCAGAGGTTTGGGATATAGATAGAGCTAGGGTGACAGGGGTTTTATAATAAGATGCAGGTAGAGTTTGCACAGAATGCTAATGTGCAGAACACAACTGAAACACAGTTGAGTGATTGAAAAGGAGTTTTGCAGCAGGATGATTGAAGAATTGCAGGGTTTCAAGGAAAGGCAGGGTAACACGGTAGTTTTGGTAGCAGTAGTGCAATCCTGCATGATTGTCATGTAGTAAGTATGGTAGTGCTACAGCCTGGTGCAAAGTGAGTATGAATGAAGTATCCAGTATGACTGGTGGATTTGGGTTGACAGAATAGTATGATCTTAAGATAACACGATGGAAGGATGGTATAATCTTAAGATAACACGATGGAAGGATGGAGTATGTTCTTAAGATAACACGATGGAAAGATAGTATGATCGTTAGATAGCATGATGGAAGGATATTATGTTCTTAAGATTGCAGGGTGGAAGAACAGTATGACCTTAAGGTTACCAGGTGGGAGAAAAGACTACTCTTAAGATAGTAAGGTGGAAAGATAGTTTGATCTTAAGATAGTAAGGAGAAGGATAGAATTATGTCAAGATAGTAAGGGGAAAGATAGTATGGTCTTAGATAGCAAGATGGAAGGGTAGGATGATCTGAAGGTAGTAAGGGGGAAGGATAGTATAATTTTAAAGACAAGCAAAGTGGAAGGATAGTATGGTTTCAAGATAGTATGAACTCAATATAGTAAGGGGAAGGATAGTATATCTTAAGATAGCATGGTGGAAGTGATAGTATGATCTCAAGATAGTAAGGGGAAGGATTGGTATGAATCTTAGATAGCAGGGGAAGGATAGCATGATCTCAAGATAGTAAGGGGAAGGGATAGAATGATCTCAAGTTAGTAAGGGAAAGGAATAGCATGATTTTCAAATAGTCAAAGGGGAAGGATAGAATGATTTCAAGATAGTAAGGGGAAGGATAGCATGATCTCAAGATAGTAAGGGAAAGAATAGTATGACCTCAAAATAGTACGGGAACAAAAAGGATGGTATGATCGTCAAGATAGTAGCATTGGGGAAGGATTGTATGATCTTAAGATAGCAAGGTGGAAGAATAGATTACTAAACAAAATCAAGTGACTGGGTAGTGTGATTAAACAGTTGAGGGGAGAATGATACATGATTGTAGGGAAGACAAAACTGCACGAGAGGTAGTTTTAGGAAGGAAACGGTTGACACAGAAAAAAATATTAGTGTGGAAGGGAGTTAATATAATTATGAGAAGGAAGTTATATAATTAGTGGGAAGGGGTGCCAGCGTGATAGGACTAGAAGGACAGGTAGTAAGACAGTGTATCAGTAGATAACCATTGTCGTACAATCGAATGATATAATGAAAGCAGGTCGTATGACTAGATAGAGGTTCAAAATGAGGTCGAGTAATAATGCTGGAGTGGAGACAGGGTGCACTGTAGTATGACAAGAGCGAGGTGCATGTAATTTGACATACCTGAGACAGAGTGGCAGGGTAGTATGATTGGTGGGAAGCAGGATGCACAAGGTTCATCTGTTGTGTGAGCAAGGTAGTATGATTCTGAGTGTGACAAGAACAATGCCGCACATTCAGCAGCCCATCTTCCTAAAATGAAAAGTATTATAGTAACGATGTGATCGATCGAACAAATATGGACTTGACGGATCAACATAAAGTGGAATTTTGTATTGCTGAATTGGACAAACAGTAATTGATTTTGTATCTATGTTGCTATGAAACTAATACCTTGCCATCCTAGGCCTAAATCCTCGCTATATGAGGCCAAATATAATCCGTATTTGCTATACTAGGCCTTTGAATATTTGTTTTATTTTAGCTAAATTTTTTCCGACTATAAATGGATAGTACCCATATTATACTTTCTGTTTGTCATCACGTCGTATCAGTTCGATCGTCACACATAGTAAAAAAAGAGTATTATCTTATCAGCGGATGGGTTGGACTGGAGGAAGGAAGGGAGGGAGAAGGGCTATGTGATTGAAGGTAATGAGGTTAGTAGCACTAGAGGAAAGCAGTATGACAAGATAGCAAGGAAGGTAAGACGGAAAGAATGTAGAAATACATGAAATAATACAGAGAGAAAAGTTATTATGATTAGTGTGAAACATGGTAGCAGCGGAGTATGACTGGAATTAGGCATGGTAACAGGGCAGTGTGATCGAAGGGAGATAACAGGGGAATATGTTGGCAAGGAAAATAATAACACTGAAGGCAGGAAGGACATGAAACAAATAGGAGATTAAGTATAATAAAATGGTGTTAGGTCAGTAGGGAGGCTGGTTCGGATGCTTGTAGGAAGGCAGTTAGTGTGCTTGTTTGAAGAAAGGTTAGGATGTTTGTAGAGAAGCAGGTTAGTATGGTTTTAGAGAGGCTGGCTAGTATACTTTTACGGAGGTTATACAATGTTTTTAGGGAGGCTGGTTATTATGCTTTTAGTGAAGCAGATTATTATGCTTTTAGGTAGGCTGGTTAGTTAGTATTCTTGTTGTAGGGAAGCTGGTTAGTATGCTTGTAGGGGGACAGGTTAGTATGCTTGCAGGGAGGCTATTTAGTATGCTTGTAGGGAGGCAGGTTAGTATGCTTGTAGGGATGCAGATTAGTATGATTGTAAGGAGGCTGGTTAGTAATCTTTTAGGGAGGCTGGTTAGTATACTTGTTGGGAGGCAGGTTTGGGAGGAAGGTTAATATGCTTGTAAGATTAAATTGACTGTAGGCAGAATAGAAGTTTTAATATGACTGGAGAGAGTTAGGGAAACACCATTGTATGATATGAATAGTTTGGCTGAAGGCAGGGGGGTCACATTGCATTTTCATCTGAATAAGGGCACGCTTGTATGTCTGGAAGGAGGCAGGCTGGCAGGATTTTACTATAAACTATAGTAAACTATAGTATAGCAGACTATAAAGGGCAGAGTGACAGGGGTGTTATGGTGTGAGAGCGACAGGGCGGCAAGGTAATAAGAGTGAAGCAAGAAATATTAATATCGTTCGTGTGGTGCGGAGTGCCAAGAGTGTATGACTGGCGGTATGCAGGGAGTTATGGGAATAAGGATATGCTGTAAGAGACGTAGTGATAACAGTATGTTAGTGAGAGTGAAGTACAAACAGTGGGCAGGTGTGTGTGTCCTTGTTGTTGTGGTGTGTTCTGGCCTGTGTGCCTGACAGTGGCGCTGAGGACTCACCTCCCACAGAATCATCGCGGATGCCGTGGTCAACCACATGACGGGTCCTTGGGAGGTCTGGCCAGGGCTCCGGCGGCTCCTCCTTCAACGCTGACAACCTAGACTTCCCCGGCGTGCCCTACTCCAACCTCGACTTCACTCCCCGGGACCTGTGCCCCTCGTCGATGGTTGAATCCCTCTCTCTCACTCTGTAATTATAGTATTACTGATATTTCTAGTGTGGTAAACCTGCCCACTATATTTTCTTGTGGTAGATGTTGACATTTCATAAACAACATCCATCAGCCTTCGCAGACAACATCCTGCAGCCTTCATAGACAATATCCACTTGAAGACATTTTCCTTTTGAACTATATGCAATTTGGAAAATATTTTTCATTAAATGTTTTCATTTGGAGACCTTAACAATTCTGAATATCTTTGTTAGAGAGAATTTGAAAACAGCCCATCAGTGGCAGTATGTCAGACTGAAACTCCTGAAGTACTAAATTGGTACAACCTATAAAAAATACCGTTAGCAAGTGGGAAAAGTTTGACATAGATTGTTTCTAAAGGATTCTTCCGAAGAAAAAGTCTCTAAAAATATATTTGCCTAAAGAAGACTGTCATTATTTGTGTTCACTTTCAACTTTGCTCGTCTGTAAATGTGCAAATTCAATTCAAACCTGTTTTCAAATGAGGTATTCTCCTAAAAGAGTGTTCAAATTAATATACATTTGACAAAGAATGTTTCCAAATAGGAACAATCCTAACAAAGACAGCCTCCAAAAAAGGGCAGCTACTTGATTCTGAGTGTAGTAAATATAATACAATTACCGGAGATCTGCAAATCATCAATGAAATTACACAATCTGGAAGAGAAAAAATACTAAGGAATACAAAACAATTTGTGTATAATTGATATAGATGATACTGGGATTCCTAGCTAAAAGTATTATCAGTAAGCCATTTAATGACTTCAGCTTTGTCTTGCCCTTATTAGACCCCCCCATATACATTGTACACTTCCGTTACATGCAACCATCTACAGACTGGACATACGTTCCCAGAGTTTGTGAACACAGGGTGCACAAACACAGGGACGACACAATTACTCCTGATAACTGATATCTTTCCTCTTGAGAAGAGATTTAGAAAGATTAACTTACACTAACTTGGAAGGTGAAGAGGGAAGTTGGTACCTGACCGAAATATACAAAATGATGAAGGGATCACCAGGATGGCCACTGAATGTTAATTATGAGAAAATACTGGTTTGAAATAGATTTGTAATTTACGGAACATTGCCCAAGTAATACATTATACTCGGAAACATTAGACTATACCAAGCGTAAGTTAAGTACCTCTACACATGATTTACAGGCGACCTGCTCAGTCATTTACAAAAGAATGAAAACAATTATTATTTGTAAACTTTAAATTCGTTTACTTAGAAAATAAGAAAATCGGTCTTAATTTAGTTGACTTTCAGATGAAGTGGACTTTGAGATTACAAGTAAACTTTCAGATTCCAAGAGGACTTTTGGATTGCAAGTGGACTTTCAGATTAGATCGTCTTGCAGTGATTTTGAGTCTTCTGAATATATTTCCCACTGAAATTTCGTATCATCTGCAAATGTTGCTGATCAATCTTGAATCAAAATCTTTCATTTGTATCGTAAACAATATAGATCCCAGAGCAGTGCCTTGAAGCACTCCACTTACAACAATTTCTCACTCTGACTTAACTTCATTTATACATTCATCCACAATTGTTTCCTTTGTTTGTTTCCACACTTGAAACTTTTTGTTCCTTTGGAATAACCATGCCCTAATCCAACTTAAGACACCACCACCAATTCCGTGAGCCTCTTCTTTTCTAATATCCTTCATATGACACAGAATCAATGCTTTGATAGAGTCAAAGTATACAACGTCACACTCATTACTATTGTATATTATAGTAACTTGCACTGATCAGGTAATGTCAACAACTACAACGACGCTAACGAGGTGAGGAACTGCTACCTGGTGGGCTTGACTGACCTGTACGGCGGGAAGGACTACGTCAGGCAAAAGATCTCTGAATACTACAATGACCTCCTCGACATCGGTGTGATGGGCTTCAGAGTTGACGCCTCCAAACACATGTGGCCAGGGGTGAGTAGACCCTACCGGCACGGAGCAGTAGACCCTGCCGGCACGGAGTAGTAGACCTGCTGGCACTGAGTAGTAGACCCTACCGGCACGGGTCTACTGCTCCGTGCCGGTAGGGTCTACTACTCAGTGCCAGCATGGTCTACCGCTCCGTGCCGGCAGGGGTCTACCGCTCCGTGCCGGTAGGGTCTACTCACCCCTGGCCACATGTGTTTTGGAGGCGTCAACTCTGAAGCCCATCACACCGATGTCGAGGAGGTCATTGTAGTATTCAGAGATCTTTTGCCTGACGTAGTCCTTCCCGCCGTACAGGTCAGTCAAGCCCACCAGGTAGCAGTTCCTCACCTCGTTAGCGTCGTTGTAGTTGTTGACATTACCTGATCATGCAAAGTTACTATAATATACAATAGTAATGAGTGTGACGTTGTAGACTTTGACTCTATCAAAGCATTT
>WNGS01166226.1:12322731-12336860 GCA_020271785.1 Procambarus virginalis | reverse complement strand
AAGCAAATAATCTTATAATAGGAGTTATATACAGGCCACCGTACTTAGACATGATGGAAGCAAAGCATCTATGGGAATAAATATTTGAGCATCTATTTCTAAATGTATTTGTCATAGGTGATTTTAATTTTAGTGGAATAAACTGGTTGAGCAGAACATGGGAATAATGAAGCAGAATATTTTCTATAGTTAATTGACGATTGCTTTCTTACGAAACACATTAAGGAACCAACGCGGGGAAAAAATATTTTAACTTTGTCATCCTTTGCTGGACACATTCTAGTGGTTTTGTATTCCAGAGTATGGCAACCAACTGAACTACATAATCTAAACAGGGTAACGGGCAAAATGTAGCTGAAGAGTAACTCCAGGTTTTTTTTTTTTTTTTTTTTTTAGATATATACAAGAGTTGTTACATTCTTGTACAGCCACTAGTACGCGTAGCGTTTCGGGCAGGTCCCTGGAATACGATCCCCGCCGCGAAGAATCGTTTTTTCATCCAAGTACACATTTTACTGTTGCGTTAAACAGAGGCTACAGTTAAGGATTTGCGCCCAGTAAATCCTCCCCGGCCAGGACACGAACCCATGACATAGCGCTCGCGGAACGCCAGGCGAGTGTCGTACCACTACACCACGGAGACTTAGTTTCATAACTAACATTTTAGAGATAAATATCTAGAGATCTAGAGATAAATCCCAGTGTTCCATTTGAATTAATTTCGAACATCTAATTCTCACTAATCATAAAATTCTTACTAATCATTATTAAATTAAACATTAAATTCTCACTAATCATAACTTTTAGATTAATTCTATCCAAATAGTTTCTGTGTGTGGCTCAGTTTTGATTCCCTCTTTGAGACTACTTTTAAAATTTTCCCTAACATATATTGCTACTCCCTCTCCTCGTCCACCCGTCCTCGCAAATTCGTATAGTCAATATTGACTTACTAGTTACGTGCATAGGTGACATACTAAACATAATAGTTTCCCTTGAAAAGCTTCATAGAAAACACCGACCTTACCTAACCTACTTAGTATGTTAAAATAAGCATCTTATAGCTTCGTAATTACAATTGTTACTTAACCTATTATAGGTATAGGTTAGGTAATAATTGCAATTACGAAGCAATAAGATGCTTATCTTAACATACTAAGTAGGTTTGGTAAGGTCGGTGTTTTCTATGAAGCTTTTCAAGGGAAACTATTATGTTCAGTATGTCACCTAAGCACTTATTTAATAAGTCAATACTGACTATATGAATTTGCGAGGACGGGTTGCCTCGTCTAATATATCTATCTGTGTGAAATAGTTGAAATCCATTTATTTGATATTCAGCTAATAGTTCTCTGTTTTCTACATTCATCCACGTTTCAGTAAGTGCAATAATATCTATTTTTTTCTGTGCAGACAAGAGCATTTAGTTCGTTTATTTTGTTTCTTAGACTTCTACTGTTAGTGTAATATACCCTAAGTGAATTGTTATTTTGAGGCCCTTCTCTTTCCCTGATCATTTTGCCAATTTGTTTCCTCCACAAACACATACTCTTATTATTCCTTTCTCCATATCAATTCCCATTCCACTGTCTACTAACTGTTTAAACCCAAACCCAAACAAACGCCTCCAACCACTGGTTCCAACGAGTTCGCAACAGCAACAACAACCCCAGCCCTCAATAGATGCACCCCATCCCGAGCATACATGTCATTTCTTCCATAGAAGTGTTCCCAGTTATCTTTGAAATTATTGCATTTAAATTGCAATATTTTTCCAGCCGGCAATTGACACCAAGTGCCCTCGACAATCATTCATTTCCAACTCCCTTTCTGGGAAGAATACCTCATATGATCAGGATTCCTCCCTTGCTCCTAACTAATTCTATGGCTGTCTTAAACCTCTGTATCACTGCCTCACTCCTAACTCGTACACATCATTTCCACCTGCACTAGTACAAATAATGGGTTTGTTCTCCTTTCCAGTCATAATATCATTCATGTTGTTAATAATATCACAAATTCCAGCTCCCGGATAGCAAACCCTTAACCTGTTCCCCCAATCTCTGGAACAAAAAGTTCTGTCTAACTACCTCACATGGGAATCTCCCACAACCAAAATTCGCAAAATTCCTTTACTCTCTGAGTTTTTGAGGGAACTGCGCTTCGTTGCTCTTTGATGCTTTCCCTTTCAAACGAACTGCAGGGTCACCACAGCACTCGTCCTCAAACACGGCAAATGAGTTAAAAGTCCTTAGGATATCTGTAGGCGGCTTTGTCACAGCTTCTTAAGACCCCCCTGTCCTTTACGATTAGGACCTGAAAACCATTCTGGACTTGAAAGCCAGGTGTTGACTAATGACCTGATGCACTTTGCCCCTACAGGACTTGGAAACCAGGTGTTGACTAATGACCTATTGCAATCTGTCCGTACAGGACCTGGAAGCCAAGTGTTGACTAATGACCTGATGCACTCTCCCCCTTTAGAACCTAGAAGCCATCCAGGGGTTGACAAATGACCAGATGTAATCTGCCCCTACAGGACCTGGAAGCCATCCAGAGGTTGACAAATGACCTGATGCACTCTGCCCCTACAAGACCTGAAAGCCATCCAAAGGTTGACTAATGACCTGATGCACTCTCCCCCTTTAGAACCTAGAAGCCATCCAAGGGTTGACAAATGACCTGATGTAATCTGCCCCTACAGGACCTGGAAGCCATCCAGAGGTTGACAAATGACCTGATGTAATCTGCCCCTACAGGACCTGGAAGCCATCCAGAGGTTGACAAATGACCTGATGCACTCTGCCCCTACAAGACCTGGAAGCCATCCAAAGGTTGTAATGACCTGATGCACTGCCCTACAAGACCTGGAAGCCATCCAAAGGTTGACTAATGACCTGATGCACTCTGTCTCTACAGGACCTGGAAGCCATCCAAAGGTTGACTAATGACCTGATGCACTCTGTCTCTACAGGACCTGGAAGCCATCCAGAGGTTGACTAATGACCTGATGCACTATGCCCCTACAAGACCTGGAAGCCATTCAGAGGTTGACTAATGACCTGATGCACACTGTCTCTACAGGACCTGGAAGCCATCCAGGGGTTGACTAATGACCTGATGCACTCTGTCTCTACAGGAACTGGAAGCCATCCAGGGGTTGACTAATGACCTGATGCACTCTGTCTCTACAGGACCTGGAAGCCATCCAGAGGTTGACTAATGACCTGATGCACTATGCCCCTACAAGACCTGGAAGCCATCCAGAGGTTGACTAATGACCTGATGCACACTGTCTCTACAGGACCTGGAAGCCATCCAGGGGTTGACTAATGACCTGATGCACTCTGTCTCTACAGGAACTGGAAGCCATCCAGGGGTTGACTAATGACCTGATGCACTCTGCCCCTACAGGACCTGAAAGCCCTCCAGGCACTGATTATTGACCTGATGCATTCTGCCCCTACAGGACCTGGAAGCCATCCAGAGGTTGACTAATGACCTGATGCACTCTGCCCCTACAGGACCTGATAGCCCTCCAGGCATTGATTATTGACCTGATGCACTCTGCCCCTACAGGACCTGGAAGCTATCCAGGGGCTGACTAATGATCTGAGCACCGACGCCGGCTTCCCCAGTGGCCGGCGTCCCTTCTTCTACCACGAGGTGATCGACCAAGGTGGAGAGCCCATCAAGGTGTCCGACTACTTCAGTGTTGGTGGGTGTTGATACCACTTGTTGCTGACACCAGTTGTTGCTGACACCAGTTGTTGCTAACAGCAGTAGTTGCTGACACCAGTTGTTGCTGACACCAGTTGTTGCTGACACCAGTTGTTGCTGACACCAGTTGTTATGCACACCAGTTGTTGCTGACACCAGTTGTTACTCACACCAGTTGTTGCTGACACCAGCTGTTACTGACACCAGTTGTTGCTAACACCAGTTGTTGCTGACATCAGTTGTTGCTGACACCAGCTGTTACTGACACCAATTGTTGCTGACACCAGTTGTTGCTGACACCAGTTGTTGCTGACACCAGTTGTTGCTGACACCAGTTGTTGCTGACACCAGTTGTTACTCACACCAGTTGTTGCTGACACCAGCTGTTACTGACACCAGTTGTTGCTAACACCAGATGTTACTCACACCAGTTGTTGCTGACACCAATTGTAGGTGGCACCTGTTGTTGCTGGCACCAGTTTTTGCTGACACCAGTTGTTGTTAACACCAATTGTTGCTAACACCAATTGTTGCTAACACCAGTTGTTGCTAACACCAGTTGTTGCTAACACCAATTGTTGCTAACACCAGTTGTTGCTGACACCAGTTGTTGCTAACACCAGTTGTTGCTAACACCAATTGTTGCTAACACCAGTTGTTGCTGACACCAGTTGTTGCTAACACCAGTTGTTGCTAACACCAATTGTTGCTGACACCAGTTGTTGCTAACACCAGTTGTTGCTGACACCAGTTGTTGTTAACACCAGTTGTTGCTAACACCAATTGTTGCTAACACCAGTTGTTGCTAACACCAGTTGTTGTTAACACCAATTGTTGCTAACACCAGTTGTTGCTGACACCAGTTGTTGCTAACACCAGTTGTTGCTAACACCAATTGTTGCTGACACCAGTTGTTGCTAACACCAATTGTTGCTGACACCAGTTGTTGCTAACACCAGTTGTTGCTAACACCAATTGTTGCTGACACCAGTTGTTGCTGACACCAGTTGTTGCTAACACCAGTTGTTGCTGACACCAGTTGTTGCTGACACCAGTTGTTGCTAACACCTGTTGTTGCTAACACCAGTTGTTGCTGACACCAGTTGTTGCTAACACCTGTTGTTGCTAACACCAGTTGTTGCTGACACCAGTTGTTGCTAACACCTGTTGTTGCTAACACCTGTTGTTGCTAACACCAGTTGTTGCTAACACCAGTTGTTGCTAACACCTGTTGTTGCTAACACCAGTTGTTGCTAACACCTGTTGTTGCTAACACCAGTTGTTGCTAACACCAGTTGTTGCTGACACCAGTTGTTGCTAACACCAGTTGTTGCTAACACCAGTTGTTGCTGACACCAGTTGTTGCTGACACCAGTTGTTGCTAACACCTGTTGTTGCTAACACCAGTTGTTGCTGACACCAGTTGTTGCTAACACCTGTTGTTGCTAACACCAGTTGTTGCTGACACCAGTTGTTGCTAACACCTGTTGTTGCTAACACCTTGTTGCTAACACCAGTTGTTGCTAACACCAGTTGTTGCTAACACCTGTTGTTGCTAACACCAGTTGTTGCTAACACCTGTTGTTGCTAACACCAGTTGTTGCTAACACCAGTTGTTGCTGACACCAGTTGTTGCTAACACCAGTTGTTGCTAACACCAGTTGTTGCTGACACCAGTTGTTGCTAACACCTGTTGTTGCTAACACCAGTTGTTGCTGACACCAGTTGTTGCTAACACCTGTTGTTGCTAACACCTGTTGTTGCTAACACCAGTTGTTGCTGACACCAGTTGTTGCTGACACCAGTTGTTGCTAACACCAGTTGTTGCTGACACCTGTTGTTGCTAACACCAGTTGTTGCTAACACCAGTGTTGCTAACACCAGTTGTTGCTGACACCAGTTGTTGCTAACACCAGTTGTTGCTAACACCTGTTGTTGCTAACACCTGTTGTTGCTAACACCAGTTGTTGCTGACACCAGTTGTTGCTAACACCAGTTGTTGCTGACACCAGTTGTTGCTGACACCAGTTGTTGCTAACACCAGTTGTTGCTAACACCAGTTGTTGCTAACACCTGTTGTTGCTGACACCAGTTGTTGCTGACACCAGTTGTTGCTAACACCAGTTGTTGCTGACACCAGTTGTTGCTAACACCAGTTGTTGCTAACACCAGTTGTTGCTGACACCAGTTGTTGCTAACACCAGTTGTTGCTAACACCAGTTGTTGCTAACACCAGTTGTTGCTAACACCAGTTGTTGCTAACACCTGTTGTTGCTAACACCAGTTGTTGCTAACACCAGTTGTTGCTGACACCAGTTGTTGCTAACACCAGTTGTTGCTAACACCAGTTGTTGCTGACACCAGTTGTTGCTAACACCAGTTGTTGCTAACACCATTGTTGCTGACACCAGTTGTTGCTAACACCAGTTGTTGCTGACACCAGTTGTTGCTAACACCAGTTGTTGCTAACACCAGTTGTTGCTGACACCAGTTGTTGCTGACACCAGTTGTTGCTAACACCAGTTGTTGCTGACACCAGTTGTTGCTGACACCAGTTGTTGCTAACACCTGTTGTTGCTAACACCAGTTGTTGCTGACACCAGTTGTTGCTAACACCTGTTGTTGCTAACACCAGTTGTTGCTGACACCAGTTGTTGCTAACACCTGTTGTTGCTAACACCTGTTGTTGCTAACACCAGTTGTTGCTAACACCAGTTGTTGCTAACACCTGTTGTTGCTAACACCAGTTGTTGCTAACACCTGTTGTTGCTAACACCAGTTGTTGCTAACACCAGTTGTTGCTGACACCAGTTGTTGCTAACACCAGTTGTTGCTAACACCAGTTGTTGCTGACACCAGTTGTTGCTGACACCAGTTGTTGCTAACACCTGTTGTTGCTAACACCAGTTGTTGCTGACACCAGTTGTTGCTAACACCTGTTGTTGCTAACACCAGTTGTTGCTGACACCAGTTGTTGCTAACACCTGTTGTTGCTAACACCTGTTGTTGCTAACACCAGTTGTTGCTAACACCAGTTGTTGCTAACACCTGTTGTTGCTAACACCAGTTGTTGCTAACACCTGTTGTTGCTAACACCAGTTGTTGCTAACACCAGTTGTTGCTGACACCAGTTGTTGCTAACACCAGTTGTTGCTAACACCAGTTGTTGCTAACACCAGTTGTTGCTGACACCAGTTGTTGCTGACACCAGTTGTTGCTAACACCAGTTGTTGCTAACACCAGTTGTTGCTAACACCAGTTGTTGCTGACACCAGTTGTTGCTGACACCAGTTGTTGCTAACACCAGTTGTTGCTGACACCAGTTGTTGCTAACACCAGTTGTTGCTAACACCAGTTGTTGCTGACACCAGTTGTTGCTAACACCAGTTGTTGCTAACACCAGTTGTTGCTAACACCAGTTGTTGCTAACACCAGTTGTTGCTAACACCTGTTGTTGCTAACACCAGTTGTTGCTAACACCAGTTGTTGCTGACACCAGTTGTTGCTAACACCAGTTGTTGCTAACACCAGTTGTTGCTAACACCAGTTGTTGCTAACACCAGTTGTTGCTAACACCAGTTGTTGCTAACACCAGTTGTTGCTAACACCAGTTGTTGCTAACACCAGTTGTTGCTAACACCAGTTGTTGCTAACACCAGTTGTTGCTAACACCAGTTGTTGCTAACACCAGTTGTTGCTAACACCAGTTGTTGCTGACACCAGTTGTTGCTAACACCAGTTGTTGCTGACACCTGTTGTTGCTAACACCTGTTGTTGCTAACACGAGTTGTTGCTGACACCAGTTGTTGCTGACACCAGTTGTTGCTAACACCAGTTGTTGCTAACACCAGTTGTTGCTAACACCTGTTGTTGCTAACACCAGTTCTTGCTGACACCAGATGTTGCTGACACCAGTTGTTGCTAACACCAGTTGTTGCTAACACCTGTTGTTGCTAACACCAGTTGTTGCTAAGACCAGTTGTTGCTGACACCAGTTGTTGCTAACACCAGTTGTTGCTAACACCAGTTGTTGCTAACACCTATTGTTGCTAACACCAGTTGTTGCTAACACCAGTTGTTGCTAACACCAGTTGTTGCTAACACCTGTTGTTGCTAACACCTGTTGTTGCTAACACCAGTTGTTGCTAACACCAGTTGTTGCTAACACCTGTTGTTGCTGACACCAGTTTTTGCTAACACCAGTTGTTGCTAACACCTGTTGTTGCTGACACCAGTTGTTGCTGACACCAGTTGTTGCTGACACCAGTTGTTGCTAACACCAGTTGTTGCTGACACCAGTTGTTGCTGACACCAGTCGTTGCTAACACCAGTTGTTGCTAACACCAGTTGTTGCTGACACCAGTTGTTCCTAACACCTGTTGTTGCTGACACCAGTTGTTGCTAACACCAGTTGTTGCTAACACCAGTTGTTGCTAACACCAGTTGTTGCTAACACCTGTTGTTGCTAACGCCAGTTGTTGCTGACACCAGTTGTTGCTAACACCAGTTGTTGCTGACACCTGTTGTTGCTGACACCAGTTGTTGCTGTCACCAGTTGTTGCTAACACCAGTTGTTGCTAACACCAGTTGTTGCTAACACCAGTTGTTGCTGACACCAGTTGTTGCTGACACCAGTTGTTGCTAACACCAGTTGTTGCTAACACCTGTTGTTGCTAACGCCAGTTGTTGCTGACACCAGTTGTTGCTGACACCTGTTGTTGCTAACACCAGTTGTTGCTGACACCTGTTGTTGCTAACACCAGTTGTTGCTAACACCAGTTGTTGCTGACACCAGTTGTTGCTGACACCAGTTGTTGCTAACACCAGTTGTTGCTAACACCTGTTGTTGCTAACGCCAGTTGTTGCTGACACCAGTTGTTGCTGACACCTGTTGTTGCTAACACCAGTTGTTGCTGACACCTGTTGTTGCTAACGCCAGTTGTTGCTGACACCAGTTGTTGCTAACACCAGTTGTTGCTAACACCTGTTGTTGCTGACACCAGTTGTTGCTAACACCAGTTGTTGCTAACACCAGTTGTTGCTGACACCAGTTGTTGCTAACACCAGTTGTTGCTAACACCAGTTGTTGCTGACACCAGTTGTTGCTGACACCAATTGTTGTTAACACCAGTTGTTGCTAACACCAGTGTTTGCTAACACCAGTTGTTGCTGACACCAGTTGTTGCTAACACCAGTTGTTGCTAACACCTGTTGTTGCTAACACCAGTTGTTGCTGACACCAGTTGTTGCTAACACCTGTTGTTGCTAACACCTGTTGTTGCTAACACCAGTTGTTGCTGACACCAGTTGTTGCTGACACCAGTTGTTGCTAACACCAGTTGTTGCTGACACCTGTTGTTGCTAACACCAGTTGTTGCTAACACCAGATGTTGCTAACACCAGTTGTTGCTGACACCAGTTGTTGCTAACACCAGTTGTTGCTAACACCTGTTGTTGCTAACACCTGTTGTTGCTAACACCAGTTGTTGCTGACACCAGTTGTTGCTAACACCAGTTGTTGCTGACACCAGTTGTTGCTGACACCAGCTGTTGCTAACACCAGTTGTTGCTAACACCAGTTGTTGCTAACACCTGTTGTTGCTGACACCAGTTGTTGCTGACACCAGTTGTTGCTAACACCAGTTGTTGCTGACACCAGTTGTTGCTAACACCAGTTGTGGCTAACACCAGTTGTTGCTGACACCAGTTGTTGCTAACACCAGTTGTTGCTAACACCAGTTGTTGCTAACACCAGTTGTTGCTAACACCAGTTGTTGCTAACACCTGTTGTTGCTAACACCAGTCGTTGCTAACACCAGTTGTTGCTGACACCAGTTGTTGCTAACACCTGTTGTTGCTAACACCTGTTGTTGCTAACACCTGTTGTTGCTAACACCTGTTGTTGCTAACACCAGTTGTTGCTAACACCAGTTGTTGCTAACACCTGTTGTTGCTAACACCTGTTGTTGCTAACACCAGTTGTTGCTAACACCTGTTGTTGCTAACACCTGTTGTTGCTAACACCTGTTGTTGCTAACACCTGTTGTTGCTAACACCTGTTGTTGCTAACACCAGTTGTTGCTAACACCAGTTGTTGCTGACACCTGTTGTTGCTAACACCTGTTGTTGCTAACACGAGTTGTTGCTGACACCAGTTGTTGCTGACACCAGTTGTTGCTAACACCAGTTGTTGCTAACACCAGTTGTTGCTAACACCTGTTGTTGCTAACACCAGTTGTTGCTAACACCAGTTGTTGCTAACACCAGTTGTTGCTAACACCAGTTGTTGCTAACACCAGTTGTTGCTAACACCAGTTGTTGCTAACACCAGTTGTTGCTAACACCAGTTGTTGCTAACACCAGTTGTTGCTAACACCTGTTGTTGCTAACACCAGTTGTTGCTAACACCAGTTGTTGCTAACACCAGTTGTTGCTGACACCAGTTGTTGCTGACACCTGTTGTTGCTGACACCAGTTGTTGCTAACACCAGTTGTTGCTAACACCAGTTGTTGCTAACACCAGTTGTTGCTAACACCAGTTGTTGCTAACACCAGTTGTTGCTGACACCAGTTGTTGCTAACACCAGTTGTTGCTGACACCAGTTGTTGCTAACACCAGTTGTTGCTAACACCAGTTGTTGCTGACACCAGTTGTTGCTAACACCAGTTGTTGCTAACACCAGTTGTTGCTAACACCAGTTGTTGCTGACACCAGTTGTTGCTGACACCTGTTGTTGCTGACACCAGTTGTTGCTGACACCAGTTGTTGCTAACACCAGTTGTTGCTAACACCAGTTGTTGCTAACACCAGTTGTTGCTGACACCAGTTGTTGCTGACACCAGTTGTTGCTAACACCAGTTGTTGCTGACACCTGTTGTTGCTAACCCAGTTGTTGCTGACACCAGTTGTTGCTAACACCAGTTGTTGCTAACACCAGTTGTTGCTGACACCAGTTGTTGCTAACACCAGTTGTTGCTAACACCAGTTGTTGCTGACACCAGTTGTTGCTAACACCAGTTGTTGCTAACACCAGTTGTTGCTGACACCAGTTGTTGCTGACACCAGTTGTTGTTAACACCAGTTGTTGCTAACACCAGTGTTTGCTAACACCAGTTGTTGCTGACACCAGTTGTTGCTAACACCAGTTGTTGCTAACACCAGTTGTTGCTAACACCAGTTGTTGCTAACACCAGTTGTTGCTAACACCAGTTGTTGCTGACACCAGTGTTGCTAACACCAGTTGTGCTGACACTGTTGTTGCTAACACCTGTTGTTGCTAACACGAGTTGTTGCTGACACCAGTTGTTGCTGACACCAGTTGTTGCTAACACCAGTTGTTGCTAACACCAGTTGTTGTTGCTAACACCTGTTGTTGCTAACACCAGTTCTTGCTGAACCAGATGTTGCTGACACCAGTTGTTGCTAACACCAGTTGTTGCTAACACTGTTGTTGCTAACACCAGTTGTTGCTAAGACCAGTTGTTGCTGACACCAGTTGTTGCTAACACCAGTTGTTGCTAACACCAGTTGTTGCTAACACTATTGTTGCTAACACCAGTTGTTGCTAACACCAGTTGTTGCTAACACCAGTTGTTGCTAACACCTGTTGTTGCTAACACCTGTTGTTGCTAACACCAGTTGTTGCTAACACCAGTTGTTGCTAACACCTGTTGTTGCTGACACAGTTTTGCTAACACCAGTTGTTGCTAACACCTGTTGTTGCTGACACCAGTTGTTGCTGACACCAGTTGTTGCTGACACCAGTTGTTGCTAACACCAGTTGTTGCTGACACCAGTTGTTGCTGACACCAGTCGTTGCTAACACCAGTTGTTGCTAACACCAGTTGTTGCTGACACCAGTTGTTCCTAACACCTGTTGTGCTGACACCAGTTGTTGCTAACACCAGTTGTTGCTAACACCAGTTGTTGCTAACACCAGTTGTTGCTAACACCTGTTGTTGCTAACGCCAGTTGTTGCTGACACCAGTTGTTGCTAACACCAGTTGTTGCTGACACCTGTTGTTGCTGACACCAGTTGTTGCTGTCACCAGTTGTTGCTAACACCAGTTGTTGCTAACACCAGTTGTTGCTAACACCAGTTGTTGCTGACACCAGTTGTTGCTGACACCAGTTGTTGCTAACACCAGTTGTTGCTAACACCTGTTGTTGCTAACGCCAGTTGTTGCTGACACCAGTTGTTGCTGACACCTGTTGTTGCTAACACCAGTTGTTGCTGACACCTGTTGTTGCTAACACCAGTTGTTGCTAACACCAGTTGTTGCTGACACCAGTTGTTGCTGACACCAGTTGTTGCTAACACAGTTGTTGCTAACACCTGTTGTTGCTAACGCCAGTTGTTGCTGACACCAGTTGTTGCTGACACATGTTGTTGCTAACACCAGTTGTTGCTGACACCTGTTGTTGCTAACGCCAGTTGTTGCTGACACCAGTTGTTGCTAACACCAGTTGTTGCTAACACCTGTTGTTGCTGACACCAGTTGTTGCTAACACCAGTTGTTGCTAACACCAGTTGTTGCTGACACCAGTTGTTGCTAACACCAGTTGTGCTAACACCAGTTGTTGCTGACACCAGTTGTTGCTGACACCATTGTTGTTAACACCAGTTGTTGCTAACACCAGTGTTTGCTAACACCAGTTGTTGCTGACACCAGTTGTTGCTAACACCAGTTGTTGCTAACACCTGTTGTTGCTAACACCAGTTGTTGCTGACACCAGTTGTTGCTAACACTGTTGTTGCTAACACCTGTTGTTGCTAACACCAGTTGTTGCTGACACCAGTTGTTGCTGACACCAGTTGTGCTAACACCAGTTGTTGCTGACACCTGTTGTTGCTAACACCAGTTGTTGCTAACACCAGATGTTGCTAACACCAGTTGTTGCTGACACCAGTTGTTGCTAACACCAGTTGTTGCTAACACCTGTTGTTGCTAACACCTGTTGTTGCTAACACCAGTTGTTGCTGACACCAGTTGTTGCTAACACCAGTTGTTGCTGACACCAGTGTTGCTGACACCAGCTGTTGCTGTTGTAACACACCAGTTGTTGCTAACACCAGTTGTTGCTAACACTGTTGTTGCTGACACACCAGTTGTGCTGACACCAGTTGTTGCTAACACCAGTTGTTGCTGACACCAGTTGTTGCTAACACCAGTTGTGGCTAACACCAGTTGTTGCTGACACCAGTTTTGTTTGCTAACACCAGTTGTTGCTAACACCAGTTGTTGCTAACACCAGTTGTTGCTAACACCAGTTTTGCTAACACCTGTTGTTGCTAACACCAGTCGTTGCTGCTAACACCAGTTGTTGCTGACACCAGTTGTTGCTAACACCTGTTGTGCTAACACCTGTTGTTGCTAACACCTGTTGTTGCTAACACCTGTGTGTTGTTGCTAACACCCTAGTGGTGTTGCTAACACCAGTTGTTGCTAACACCTGTTGTTGCTAACACCTGTTGTTGCTAACACCAGTTGTTGCTAACACCTGTTGTTGCTAACACCTGTTGTTGCTAACACCTGTTGTTGCTAACACCTGTTGTTGCTAACACACTGTTTGTTGCTAACACCAGTTGTTGCTAACACCAGTTGTTGCTGACACCTGTTGTTGCTAACACCTGTTGTGTGCTAACACGAGTTGTTGCTGACACCAGTTGTTGCTGACACCAGTTGTTGCTAACACCAGTTGTGTGCTAACACCAGTTGTTGCTAACACCTGTTGTTGCTAACACCAGTTCTTGCTGACACCAGATGTTGCTGACACCAGTTGTTGCTACACCAGTTGTTGCTAACACCTGTTGTTGCTAACACCAGTTGTGCTAAGACCGTTGTTACTGACACCGTTGTTGCTAACACCAGTTGTTGCTAACACCAGTTGTTGCTAAACACCTATGTTGCTAACACCAGTTGTTGCTAACACCAGTTGTTGCTAACACCAGTTGTTGCTACACCTGTTGTTGCTAACACTGTTGTTGCTAACACCAGTTGTTGCTAACACAGTTGTTGCTAACACCTGTTGTTGCTGACACCAGTTTTTGCTAACACCAGTTGTTGCTACACCTGTTGTTGCTGACACCAGTTGTTGCTGACACCAGTTGTTGCTGACACCAGTTGTTGCTAACACCAGTTGTTGCTGACACCAGTTGTTGCTGACACCAGTCGGTGCTAACACCAGTTGTTGCTAACACCAGTTGTTGCTGACACCAGTTGTTCCTAACACCTGTTGTTGCTGACACCAGTTGTTGCTAACACCAGTTGTTGCTAACACCAGTTGTTGCTAACACCAGTTGTTGCTACACCACCTGTGTTGCTAACGCCAGTTGTTGCTGACACCAGTTGTTGCTGACACCAGTTGTTGCTGAACACCTGTTGTTGCTGACACCAGTTGTTGCTGT
>WNGS01166226.1:12268595-12296399 GCA_020271785.1 Procambarus virginalis | reverse complement strand
ATATATATAATATATATATATATATATATATATATATATATATATATAATATATATATATATATATATATATATATATACATATCCAGTAATATATATATATATTATATTATATATATTATATATATCTAATATACAATATACAATATATATATATATATAGATATATATACTAATCAGTATATATATATATACAATATATATATATATCTATATAGTATATAATATATATATATATATATATATATATATATATATATATATATATATATATTATATATATATAATATGTCGTACCTAGTAGCCAGAACGTCACTTCTCAGCCTACTATGCAAGGCCCAATTTGCCTAATAGCCAAGTTTTCATGAATTAAGTGTTTTCGCTACCCTAACCTACATAACCTAACCTATCCTTACTTAATCTAACCTAACTTTCCTAACCAAACCTAACCTATAAAGATAGGTTAGGTTAGGTAGGTAGGGCTGGTTAGGTTCGGCCATATAACTACGTTAATTTTAAACTCCAATAAAAAAAAATTGACCCTCATACAAAATGAAATGGGTAACTTGTATCATTCATAAGAAAAAACATAGAGAACCGATATATATTCAGAGAAAGACTTGCGCTTTAGATGCAAATCGGGCCTCTGCCATAGTAGGTCTAGAGATAGTGCCGTTTCTGGCGGTGTACGCGGTAGCCGTACATAGTTATAGTACATATATATGATATTAATATATATATATAGCCTATATTAACTATAGTTATAAAAGCATTGCTGGACGGAAGCTTCCTCAGAAGGACAGAGCGCGTATCCTAGCTGTGCAAGCCCCCCATGCTGGACACTTCCTGTTGGCAGTCCCTAATTCCGCCTTGGGCACCCGCCCCCTGGATTCATCGGGCACCCTAAGCTATTTGGTGTTGCTACCTGGCGCCTTGCCGCCCCTATCTCCAGCGAGCACCGGTGGATATTTGCGGGCCAGGTACACGGGCAGACCAATAACGGCGCCCATGGTCTCATCTGTCGTAATGACCCAGGGAAAGGATTGCAGACACCGAAGGCGTCAATGACATCATCAAGAGGATAGTTTGCTACAGCTGGGTGTCCTCAGCACAAAGGGCACACCCAGCTGCAGGCAGACGTCGTGACTAACGAAGCGACCAAACACGCCCAGATGGAGTCACCCTGCCGCCATGGCGGGAAGGTAAACAGGTCGAATGGGACTTACACCTGTGCTTCTACATTGGCTGATACCTATTGTACGATTACAGACTCAGTCGGAGGGAGGTGGGGCATGCCACCTTCAGGGAGACCCAGAACATCCACAAGTACAGAAACCTTGAACGTTGTTACAAGGTTGTCGTGCCGATCGGCTCAGAGACTCTGGTGCGCCTCGGGGATAACATGATGCACGTCCAAGATTTTATAAGGAGGGTCGGATGAGGAAACTCATGTGTGACAACATAGATGACCCATCGAGCAGCCAGATTTCCCTATTCTAGGGCCTCAGTGTCGCAGTGCAGAGGGAAATGCGTTGCTGTTCTCCTGGGATACACACCCACCTACCGAGGAAGCTGGACGAGAGGATCTTCGAACGCTGATTGTTTAATTGTTCATATACATATTATGTGTGGATGTGTGTGTTGTGTAGTTCTCGGTAAGACTAGTAGCATTTGCAATAAAAATAAACAAAAACATACCACAAAAAATAAAGAGGGGTGGCTAGGAGAGGAAAGACCTAAGTATTACTCAGTGAGAATCCACAAGATCTCCTCTGAACTGCTCTTGGTGTTCTTCTTCGAGGATGTGGGTACCTCCTGCAATCTGCACCAGAGGTGGTACCCCTAAGTATATATATATTTATTTTATATTATGTAATATGTGATGATTATTGAATTAAGGTATAATATATATATACCTATATATATCTTATATATATATATATAAGATAGGATATAAAGATAGCGATAGGATTTGTTCGGGTAGGGTATGTGGGTTAGGTTCGGTCATATTACTATGTTAATTTCCACTCCAATAACAAGAAATTGACCTCATACATCAAGTGAAAATGGGTAGCTATTATCATCTTCATAAAAAAAAAAAATCAGTAGACAAATATATCTATTTCATGAAAACTTGGCCTATTAGGCACTTCGGGCCTTGCATAGTAGTAGGTGACTGATACAGGTGCGTTCTGGCTACTACGGTAACGATATATATATATATATATATATATATAGATAATATACCTATATCATCATATACTAGTATATAATATACTATATACATAGTATATAATACTAAGTATATATATATATATACTATAATATATATATGTACTATACCTTATATATGTTGTACTAGTAGCCAGAACGCACTATCCAAGCCTACTATGCAAGGAGTGCCCGATTTGCACCTAATAAGCCAAGTCTTTTCCTGACAATTAACTCTATATTTCTTCTAATTTTTTCTTGTGAAATAATAAAACTATCCATTACATTATGTACGAGTTCATCATTTTTCTGAGTGGAGGTAACGACTTCCAAACGTAGAAGAATAATGACCCGAACTAACCACACCCATACCTCAACTCCACACTAACCTTTTCTGTTACTAGGTCTTACGTTAGGGCTCGGTACCTGAAAAAGTATAGGTTAGGTTAGGTGTGGTAGGTTAGGTAGTCGAAAAACAATTAAATGATGAAAAAACCCCTTTGATTATTAGGCAAATCAGGCCTTTGCATAGTAGGCTGATAGGACGTGCGTTCATGCGCCACCTATGATACGACATATATAGTATATATAATCATATATATATATATGATCATATAATATATTAATATAGTCAAGATAATCGTAATACGGTATATAGCTATATATCACTGTCTAGTAAAGTCCGGACCATACTTATAGATCGAACATCAAGTCCAGATCATATTAATATATCAAACATCAATGCTCGACCATTATCTTTTGATATATATATAATACTATGTATATATATATAAGTTATATATATATGTACATATATATATATATATATATATATGATACAACTTACTGCCATGAAACATACATTGGCACTCTAATACCTGCACTTTCGGTGCGGTCGTCCGTAGAGAAGTGTCTGTTCGTTTCATATAATACATGACCCTAGTAATCTTAATAGAAATCAGGTCGGATACCAAGAATCTATTTATCAGCACCAGGTCGACCCACTACTTATACCATAAGTCATCAGGTCGACCTACTTAGACTTACTCATCAGGTCGAGCCTGTCATCTATTAATTATCCATGCTATCAGGACGACCAATAACATATCTATACAGCATCAGGTCGAAAATACTTCACTACTATTATCATCCAAGTCAATCATATCTATATACCAGCATGAGAGTCCAGCCATGATATATATAAGCATCAGCGTCATCCATACTTAAATCAAGAGTAAGTCGATCAGTACTTATATAGTCAGCATCAGGACGGCCGTACTTATACATCATCTTCAGAGCAGATCATATTTATATTCAGCATCAAGTCTGACCATACTTATATATCAGTATCAAGTCAGACCACATTATAAGTTAGCACTCAGAGTATCGACATAATTATATATTATCAGGGACGACCATATTCTATATAAGCATCAAGTCTACACACACTTATATATCATCACACTACTTCAACCATTAGTTAGCTCAACTGACCATACTTATATATCAGCATCAGGGTTAGTAAATATCAGCATCAGGTCGACCAACTTTATATATCAACATCAGGTCGACCATACTTATCAGCATCAGGTCGAACTCGTCATCATTATATATACAGAATCAAGTCGACCATACTTATCAGCATCAAATTGACCATACATACATATGAGCATCAAGTCGACCAAACATACAATGAGCATCAGGTCGACGATAGATATATCAGCACTTAGGGCTCGGACGCATATTCATATATCAGCATCAAGTCGGCCATACATCCTGGTCGACCTGATCAGAATCAGGTTGGTAATATTATATTTTAGGAGCCTCAGGTAGATCATCTAGTTCGATTGTGTAATATGCCCACCACATTTAGATGATTAGAATTTGGTGTACAGACACTAATCCTATAAGTACCATAGTCAGCTATAGTACCCTCCAGTATCTAGTTCGATATTTCTATTCTCAATTAGTGTCAAGTTCGAACCTCTCTAGTATCCGTACGTACCAGGCTACATAGCTAATTAACAGTAGTATGTCAACCATGATTAAACTGATCAAGTATCAGGTCTAGCATGCTAATCACTGACCATCAGCTCGACCATTATGTAACTAGGGGACCGAATGGGTATTTCGTGCTGTCTGTCTGAGTGTGATACTATTGGTGTGAATGTGTGAGATCCTGTGAGTGTGTGTCTGGACATTGTAGGTGTGTGTGGTGGTGAAGTCTTGAACTCTAGATTAGTGTACTTACCTAGTGGTGCCTGAGGGGGGGGTTTGAGGACTCGGTTCGTGTGTGTTCCGAGCTCTCCTTTGTCAAGTCATACTAATGTACAGGTTCCTGAGCCTACTGGGCTCTATCTACTTATCTCACTGAAGGGTGGTATTGCGAGTAGGCTCCCCAGAATCCTCCTATCAGTTCACAGTCTTGCTCTAATGCGATTCATTACTCGTACACTGTACTGAAAACATCTTACTTCTCTGTGTCTTCCGAGGCCTCATGTCGGCATCTCAATTTCCACCGGTCGTCCCACCTAAGGTGCGTATGTTGTAGCCTTGTTAAATTAAGTAGCCTGCTTTATCTACCCTATTCGTTCCTCTTAGAATCTTGAATGTGGGTTCATAGTCCGTCTCTAACGTCTCTGGCTCTACAGCCAGTGACGGGAGGTTTAATTCCCGTAGTCTGCTTAATCCCCTCGAAGCTCATACCCCTCGTTCCGTGTCTAGTCGGTGGCCAACCTTTATTAAACCCTTTTCCAGATTAGTGCTTAGCTTGTCTAGATATGGACCTCCATGCTAGATGCCGCATAGCTCCAGGATTGTGGTTCTAACACTTATGTGGTCTAACTAACTGGTCATACTACTAACTGGCTTCTTAACTAACAATATAAGGGGGGGTTCTGAAAGAGTTCCTGTACTACGTAAGTTCTAAAGGCACGGTTCTTATGTTAGCCAACCTGGCATATGCCGCTGAGTGTTATACCTCTTGATCATGTAGTTCAGGGACAGGAATTGGATGCTGATATCAACTCCCCCAGGTCTTTACTCTCTCTCCTCTGACATCCTGAAAGTATTGTATCTCCGAAATGGATACATGGTTTCTGGTCTCCTGTCTTCCTACCCCTATACTTCATTACATTACATTTGCTTCGGTTTACAGCCTAACACCAGTTGTTCTCCATCCTCCTGACAGCTGGCCCAGGTCTTTCTTGAAGCCTCAAGCTGTCCTCCTCTGAATCTTGGGCTGTCGTCAGCCAAAGGTCATTGAGAGGAATCGAGTCCATACCCCTTATGGGAGATGCATTAGCTACGTTATGAATCAGAAAACAGGACTAGGGTCCGGAGTACCCGGAGACCCTGCAACGTGGACTCCACTGTGATCGTCACGCCCACTCTTGGACGGGATCCCTCAACCCCCCCCCCCCCCCCCCACCATCACTGTAAATCTCTGCTTCCTATTGCTTAGATCCTCCATTATCCACTGGAGAGCCATACCACTCTTACGCCTTCCTGTTCTATCTCCGGCGTACAATGCATCAGCCATTTTAAGGGTACTGTGTCAAGAGGATTTCCTTCCGACAGTCCAAAGATATGCAGTCCGCCCATCCTTCTCATTTTTCACTGTACTCTTTGTCACCTGATCGTAGAATTCTATTAAGAATTCTATTAAGCCTGTAAGTGAAGATTTACCCTCCTTGAACCCCTGTTGATGGGTTGTCACGAGAGGTCCCTTCCTCTCTCCCAGATGTGTTTTCTAAGTTTTTGGTCACTGATCTTTCCTCCATCACCTTGCATGGTATAGCAAGTTAGAGGACACTGGCCTGTCAGTTTCTAGTGACCTCTTGCGCCTGTCGAACCTTTTGGGTATATTGGTCGGACCTGACATTAGCCGTCTTCCATATTTTGTGGTAGGTCCCGTCCTTCTCAGTGAGCCTACTTACACTATGGAGAGGGGCAAGCAAAGTGCCTCTGCACACTCATTCAATTACCACATGGTGCAGATTCCTATTCTTGCTTCCAACAGCCTTCTAACAGACAAGATCCAGCAGGTGTCTCTTGACCTCCTCTCTCGTAAATTTCGAGACCCTTTCAGAAGCATGACCCGACGCTGGTTTACTTCCTTTCTCTCAGCTAATGCACAGTGGACGCCTCACCTTGTTCTATGGTGAAGACCTCTGGAACTTTCTATTAAGTTCTTCACATACTTCGCTTTGTCGTTCTCTGTAAATCTTCCTCCTGTCTTAGATTTCATTACCTGTTCTTTACTGTTGTTTTTCCTCCCGATGTGACTGTGGAAGTAGCTTTGGTTCGGTCTTGGCTTTGTTTGCCTATATCATGTTCACTTTAAATTTTTCTTCTTGCTTTCTCGTTCTCACCCTAACATACGCATTCCTGGTGTCGGAGTATCTCTCTGCTTTCATTGTGTTCTGTTATTTCCGGAGAGTTCCTCCACGTCCTTTTGGTCAGTCCCTTTGCTTCCATACATGCCCTACAGATATACTACATGGAGTTCTTCTTTTGTCTTCTCGGTATTTTCCTCCTTTGGGACCGGAATGAACCTGTTACTGTGCCTCCTCTGACACTTTTGGGTGACAGGTCCATCATATCTTTGTACACGCACTCAGGCTCTGAAGCTGTCGTCCCAAGGCTATTTCCCCCTTAGTGAAAACGTCCTCATCTCCTTCATAGCGTTTCCCATTGCTCGGAATGCCGCAACCCTTTTGTTTCCTAGTTCTTTTTTGGGAAGAAGATAATTTCCATATACATCTACCAGGTACTCAAAGGTTTCATAGACTGTTGTTACTCATTCCCAAGGGTGCTTTCCATCTTAACTTCCATTATATCCCACTTATTTAGGGTAAGTGGTCAGAGTCGCAGTCATGGCTGGTTCCACCTTCTCCTCTGCATTTTTGTGCTGGTCCTTGATGTGCTGGCTTAGAACAGTATCTTGTTGCCAAGTCCACCAGCTTAGCTCTCCATGTTAGCTCTGGTCCTACATGCGGATAGCCTAAAGCTACCGGTGCTATTCCGCGGAAGGTCTAGTCGTATTGCCACAGTGTTGAAGTCTCACAATGATAGTAGTCTCAAGACCCATTCTAGTAGGCACAAGAGAAGCTGCTCTGTCTATTATGCTAATGGTGGCCATGTTGTTTTCTGTAATATTCCTGTCTGGGTCCTTCTTGTGCCATTTGTGATGGTGGATGCTGAGATCATGAAATACTACTGATAAATTTTGTGTCCCGTCCCAGTTGTTATGTTACCTGCTATGTAGTCCCTGAAACTTTCACAGCCCTTCAATGACCTCACGCCTGAAAGTCCCAGACCCTTTCTTACCAGCAGATCTGCACCACCTCCACCTCTTCCTTCTCTCCTACTTCCTTCATAACATAATATTCCCTGTCAGGATAACCATGACATTTGTTATGGATTTCGTTTAGCTTGGTTTCTGCGAGTGCTATATGTCTGGGTTTTCCTCTAAGTACCTATTTCTCCCAGCTCATTTGCTTTCTTTGTAATTCTCCCATCTATGGTCACGTGTACGTAGCCCTGAGGCCTCTACTTTCTTCTGTCCTTCTCCAAATTCGCCATCCATTGGCGAGTGTTCTGCTGGGTGGGGACAATCTGAAGTGGCAATCCTTTCCCAAATTATCAATTCCCTCAGTATCTTGTAAGTTGTGATCATATCCCCTCTGTTCCTTCAATGTTCTGGGGTTCTGAATTTAGTGTCATGACCCTTTCTTTGAAGGTTAGCCCTCTTAGCTCAGGCTCCAATCACTTGCATACCTTAGCACTTTTTTTAATTTTTGCTTTTCACCTCACAAGATACAGGTTCCATGCCAGTGATGGCTATGTCAGTATTGTTTGTCCTAAAATGTTCCACCGGCTGCAGAAAGGAGACTATGTAATAGGGGAGACATATAAGAAGTGAACTGACCTTCATACTCTTGCACTCAGACCTGATCATTCATCTAATAGTTCTTACCTCTTAACACAAAAAAAGAGTGAAGATATAGTAGACATTGTACAGAGAAGTATTGCATTTGTTATAATTTTGTTAAATGCTATGCACATTAGTGGTTTCAGGCATTATACTTGTTTTACCTAGGAATCTTTCAATGTTCTTGTATCATATAATTAATTGTCATATGCGTATAGTTAACTCTTAGTATGTAAGAGAAATTAGGTAGGTTTAGTAATTCGCAAACTAAAAAGAACAAAATCACCATAAATTTACATCTCTTAAATTGTGATGTAATATGGCCGCTCGTATCCTCAGAGAAGTCATTACTTTAGCTGCTGCAGATATGTTACTCAATGGTTACAACTAATTTTAGTGGAAATATGTGGTTTTAACTCACTTTCATCTTCTCAGGGAGTTTAGTTCCACAAAAAAAAATGCAAATTCTCGTGTAACGAACGTAACTCTGCATGGAACTAACCTCTGACACCAGCTTGTATAGTTTGAATAACTTCAGTGATTAACTATGTAAAGGAATAATTACCTTGCTGTTAATCAACAATCATTTAATAATGATAGCCACGAAATGTTCTCATATGAGTATTGGACCAACTTTATTTATTTAGTCTATATTTCGTCGTTTTGCAAGTTTACCTGGGACGACTAAAACATGAACCTTGTCGTTGTTCAGAGATGTGACGTGTAATAGAGCTGGCCAATTACATCTCTCTAGTTAGTGATGGATGACCAAATGCTTAATTGTACTTCAGGTGAAGTTCAGGAACGCGGTGGCTGGCACTCAGATTGCTAACTTTTTTTTTATTTATTTATTTTTACATGCAAGCATGCAATTTAAATACAATAAAAACAAATCAAGAACATAGAAAACATAACAAAACAAAAAAAACACCGGCCAGAAGGGCCGACAGCACAGTACAACAAAATACAAAACTCGATAAATGCATTGAAAAACACATCAGACAACACGACACAAAATAGAAAACAATGGCAACAACAAGCACAGGAACATGTCAAAACAAAACAATATAAAACACAACAAAACATCAAGACGTATAACATACAATCAAGAAAAAACATAGTTACATACACAACAACAAACAAACACCGGCCTGAAGGACCGAGAACAAAACACAACAGAAGGAACAAAATGAATTATTATAAAAAAATACAAAAAGAATGCACACCACACAATTAAGCCAATAACAACAAAGAAAAATAAAAGACAAATACAACACGTAAGCACAAAATAAACACACACAGGGCACGGTAACAACACTAAATAAATACATGAAGACCAACACACACACACCAAACCACCCGCCTCGCCACAAACAAAGGGAGAGGCACGGGCACAAACTACCAGAAGGCAAACAAACAGCCAGAAGGGCACACAGCACAAAGTATAAAATCACCCGACGTATTTGCCCGGAAACTCGTCCCGAGGGAATCTGACATGGAATGCCTCCCATCGTAACCACTGCCAAGGGCCCTGACTATCCACCGGGGACGGCATCTCCTCCGGGACGTCGGCCACAAACACCCGCAAACAGGGCACCCAAATAGTATCACACCGGAACCGAGTGACCGGTACACGCTCCCACACCAATGGAGTCGCCCCACGCTGAAAGTCCAGCGCCTCATCGCAGATCGGTAACTCAGCAATCCGCGACCAGTGACCCAACGGCATCACAGACTTCGGTAACACGTCCCCCAAGTGCCCAACGGACAACCTCCAAGGAGGGAGCCTGGCAGAAGGCACCACCACAGGGGCACCAGCGCCCACGGGCACACCACCGGACGACCGCGGGGAAACCGAACTGCGCACATCTTTCCGCAAGGTCACCACCAGGCCACGCCCAGACCCATCAACCCCACCATCCCTGGCAGCGGAGGCCACCACTCCCCACCGCGGAGAGGCCCCTGGTGGAGAAGGAACAGCAGGCACACCCGAGACACGGACACCAATGTCAGCAGGCGCGTGGACTTCCGCCACCACTAACTGCGGAGCCAGCGACGTATCCGGAACCACTCCATCCACACCCGAGGACTCACAGTCACTAAATTCCCCAACATCGGCCCAGGTAGACGACGAATGCCGGGAACGTTTGGGCACCGGCCTGAGATCGTCAGAGCCGGAAGCCGACCCAGAAACACGGGCACCACTAGCCGGACGCACTGACGCCCGCCGCAAAACGGCAGCAGCCTCGACCACAGGGGGAACCGGACCACACACAACAGGAGGCCCCACAGCCACCCCAGCACCCAGCACAGCCGGGACCCGAGGCGAGTATGCAGGGCCAGGCGCAGCAGCTGAAGACGGGTGAGCAGACGGTGAGGAGGGAGCATCAGGAAGGCCCACGGGAGCAGCAGGGACAGGAGCAGGAGTATCAACCGACGGCATCGCAACATCCTGAGGAGGGTCGGCGACATCCGGGGGAACGTCCACCACAGGGGGCGCATCAGGCGACACAGGGGGCATATCCGCGGCCGGAGAGTCGTCCATAGCCACAGAAACCTCCTCCACAGGAAGTGGTGGAAAATCCTCCTCACTGAAGAGGTTCACAGGCGCAGAGGCCGGCGCAGAACAGTCAGCAGCCTGATGGCCCAACAGGCCACAACGATAACATGTCCGAGGCTGGCGGGCGTAAAACACACGAACTGTGTACCCCATCAGACGCACAAAGGACGGAATATCCTCCCGGAGCCTCATGCCCAGGGTGCGAATGTTCGTCCTCACGCCCTTAAGTGGGCTCGAAGATACTACGTTCACCCGCACACTAACGACGGCGCCAAACCGGCCGAAGTACCGCCGGAGCAGACCCTCCGGAAATTCCAATGGAGCCCCATGCACGCTGACGTAGGTGAGGGCACCACTCCGATCAGAGATGGAAACAGTGCCCGCACCATCCGGCAGAGGGAATGTCCGCCCCTCGTAGCGACGGAGAAATTCTCGGTACGCCAACTCTGTTGAGAACTTAATAATCACACGACGGGCCGTCACCAGCTCGACGCCATAGATGTCCATCACAGGAACGTCCAGCTGCTCACACACCCGCGCGATCTCCGGGTACCCAGCCCTGCTGGAAAATTCCAAGCCCACAGACTGAGCCCGCAGTATGGGTGGGAGGGGGACCCCCATCTTGAAGTCCACGTCAGCACAGGCGAGCAAGAGACACGCCCCCAAACGGCCAAAACTTGCAACAAGCACCAAACAGCCTGGAGCGAGCAGCGGACACGTCTGCTCGCCACGACAGCTAGTCAGCCACTCATGGAACTAACCTCTGACACCAGCTTGTATAGTTTGAATAACTTCAGTGATTAACTATGTAAAGGAATAATTACCTTGCTGTTAATCAACTATCATTTAATAATGATAGCCACGAAATGTTCTCATATGAGTATTGGACCAACTTTATCTATTTTAGTCTATATTTCGTCGTTTTGCAAGTTTACCTGGGACGACTAAAACATGAACCTTGTCGTTGTTCAGAGATGTGACGTGTGATAGAGCTGGCCAATTACATCTCTCTTTAGTTAGTGATGGATGACCAAATGCTTAATTGTACTTCAGGTGAAGTTCAGGAACGCGGTGGCTGGCACTCAGATTGCTAACTGGTACTTGGAGGGTGACAACGTCGCCTTCTCTCGTGGCGATAAGGGCTTCTTTGCCATGTCCAAGTATGGCTCCTTCGACAAAGTTCTCCAGACTGGTGAGTGTTGACACAATGTGTGTAAAAGGCTCACTAATTTTTCCATAACATCGTGGTCCTGTTTTTTATAAGTTTGTATTCTATTTGTGTTATATATTTTTTGCGATTGTAGAAAAGGAATAACTATTGTCTTTAACGCTAAAATTAATCAACGTCATCGTTAAGTAAGTCCGCATTCAGGTACAATTGTCACATATTTTTCAAGCACATGTTCGAAGCTGATATGATCCAAGTGAAAGAATTCTTGCTATCATGCAATTATGTATTGGAGTTTCTTATTCAAGTTGATACCAAAAAGAATTGAAGAACTCATTTTTAGACATATTTCATCATTGTTAAGAATCTTAGATAAGAGACTAACATCCAATAAAACACGTAAGACAATATGAATTTGTTTAGTTTTAAATTAAGTTTTTGGAATTTTTGGAATCTGTGCCTGTATACATACCACTTTCTCACAATCCTGCATACCATCTCCCTCTTCAGGTAAGCCTAAGAATCTATTCATTCTATTTCATCATATTCATCATATACCAGTCTCCGTGGCGCAGTGGTAAGACACTCGCCTGGCGTTCCGCGAGCGCTTTGTCCTGGGTTCGTATCCTGGCCGGGGAGGATTTACTGGGCGCAAATCCTTAACTGTAGCCTCTGTTTAACGCAACAGTAAAATGTGTACTTGGTTGTAAAAACGATTCTTCGCGGCGGGGATCGTATTCCAGGGACCTGCCCGAAACGCTACGCGTACTAGTGGCTGTACAAGAATGTAACAACTCTTGTATATATCTCAAAAAAATAAAATCTCATTCTATGTTCATTATCGCTCGTTTGGCATACCTTAGAGACAAAAGTTACTAACCCTAACACCATGTTCACTATCTCATCAGGTATGCCTGCGGGAACATACTGTGAGTTAATCAGCAACTGTGCCAACACTGTGACGGTGAACGGTGATGGAACAGCCCAGATCACCATTAACAACTCCGAGGAGCCCATGTTTGCCATCTGTGCCGGGTGTGACGGAGCTGGACCAACAATCGACCCAAGTACGGACCACAAGGCTGACCTTAATGTTCTTCTGTAGCCATTCTCTCAGACCTCAGCGAAGAGTCTGGAGTTGTTTATTAACGTGAAAGTTTAGGAATTTGGTCTCAACTAACAGTCACGACAGATTGTAAACACTTGAGAGAACTAATCAGCATCTCTCAAAGATTTGAATTCATAAATTCTACCAGTCAAAGCACTCAAACACAACCAGACTAATGGACAAAGATAATCATAAGTGATTCATTTGACTATTTCTCTGACTTATGACGTTGATTATTTCATTCATTTCAATTGAAACTGATAAACTATTGGAAAAATAACAAAAATTTTTGGTGTACAAATAATAAAAAATATTATGCTAGCGATTTTTAAATTATCACCGTGATTCCCCTTACACCATGACCTGTTGCAAACAATACGTTGATCTATGGTCTTTAGCCCGGATCCCACTGTACCATGTGACTCTTGACCCGGGTCCCACCTCATCAATACCCATGACCCGGTTCCTACCACACCGTGACCCATGACCCGGGTCCAACCTCATCAATACCCATGACCCGAGTCCTACCGCACTGTGACCCATGACCTGGGTCCTACCAAACCGTGACCCATGACACGGGTCCTACCAAACCGTAACCCATGACCTGGGTCCTACCAAACTAAGACCCATGACCCGGGTCCAACCACACCGTGACCCATGACCCGGGTCCTACCACACCGTGACCCACGACCCGGGTCCTACCAAACCATGACCCATGACCCGGGTCCTATCACACCGTGACCCATGACCCGGGTCCTACCACACCGTGACCCATGACCCAGCTTAACCCGGTGTATATGTGACCCAGCTTAACCCGGTGTATATGTGACCCAGCTTGACCTGGTGTATATGTGACCCAGCTTGACCTGGTGTATAAGTGACCCAGCTTGACCTGGTGTATATGTGGCCCAGCTTGACCTGGTGTATATGTGTCCCAGCTTGACCTGGTGTATATGTGGCCCAGCCTGACCTGGTGTATATGTGTCCCAGCTTGACCTGGTGTATATGTGTCACAGCTTGACCTGGTGTATATGTGTCCCAGGTTGACCTGGTGTATATGTGGCCCAGCCTGACCTGGTGTATATGTGACCCAGCTTGACCTGGTGTATATGTGACCCAGCTTGACCTGGTGTATATGTGACCCAGCTTGACCTGGTGTATAAGTGACCCAGCTTGACCTGGTGTATATGTGGCCCAGCTTGACCTGGTGTATATGTGTCCCAGCTTGACCTGGTGTATATGTGGCCCAGCCTGACCTGGTGTATATGTGTCCCAGCTTGACCTAGTGTATATGTGTCCCAGCTTGACCTGGTGTATATGTGGCCCAGCCTGACCTGGTGTATATGTGTCCCAGCTTGACCTGGTGTATATGTGTCACAGCTTGACCTGGTGTATATGTGTCCCAGGTTGACCTGGTGTATATGTGGCCCAGCCTGACCTGGTGTATATGTGACCCAGCTTGACCTGGTGTATATGTGGCCCAGCCTGACCTGGTGTATATGTGACCCAGCTTGACCTGGTGTATATGTGACCCAGCTTGACCTGGTGTATATGTGACCCAGCTTGACCCAGTGTATATGTGACCCAGCTTGACCTGGTGTATATGTGACCCAGCTTGACCTGGTGTATATGTGACCCAGCTTGACCTGGTGTATATGTGCCCCAGCTTGACCTGGTGTATATGTGACCCAGCTTGACCTGGTGTATATGTGACCCAGCTTGACCTGGTGTATATGTGGCCCAGCTTGACCTGGTGTATAAGTAACCAAGCTTGACCTGGTGTATATGTGACCCAGCTTGACCTGGTGTATATGTGACCCAGCTTGACCTGGTGTATATGTGGCCCAGCTTGACAAGGTGTATAAGTAACCAAGCTTGACCTAGTGTATATGTGACCCAGCTTGACCTGGTGTATATGTGATCTAGCTTGACCTGGTATATATGTGACCCAGCTTGACCTGGTGTATATGTGGCCCAGCTTGACCTTGTGTATAAGTAACCAAGCTTGACCTGGTGTATATGTGGCCCAGCTTGACCTGGTGTATATGTGACCCATCTTGACCTAGTGTATATGTGTCCCAGCTTGACCTGGTGTATAAGTGACCCAGCTTGACCTGGTGTATAAGTAACCAAGCTTGACTTGGTGTATATGTGACCCAGGTTGACCTGGTGTATATATGACCCAGCTTGACCTGGTGTATGTGACCCAGCTTGACCTGGTGTATATGTGACCCAGGTTGACCTGGTGTATATATGACCCAGCTTGATCTGGTGTATATGTGACCCAGCTTGACCTAGTGTATATGTGACCCAGCTTGACCTGGTGTATATGTAACCCAGCTTGACCTGGTGTATATGTGGCCCAGCTTGACCTGGTGTATAAGTAACCAAGCTTGACCTGGTGTATATGTGACCCAGCTTGACCTGGTGTATATGTGGCCCAGCTTGACCTGGTGTATAAGTAACCAAGCTTGACCTAGTGTATATGTGACCCAGGTTGACCTGGTGTATATATGACCCAGCTTGACCTGGTGTATATGTGACCCAGCTTGACCTGGTGTATATGTGACCCAGGTTGACCTGGTGTATATATGACCCAGCTTGACCTGGTGTATAAGTAACCAAGCTTGACCTAGTGTATATGTGACCCAGCTTGACCTGGTGTATATGTGATCCAGCTTGACCTGGTGTATATGTGGCCCAGCTTGACCTGGTGTATAAGTAACCAAGCTTTACCTGGTGTATATGTGACCCAGCTTGACCTAGTGTATATGTGTCCCAGCTTGACCTGGTGTATATGTGATCCAGCTTGACCTGGTGTATATGTGGCCCAGCTTGACCTGGTGTATAAGTAACCAAGCTTGACCTGGTGTATATGTGACCCATCTTGACCTAGTGTATATGTGTCCCAGCTTGACCTGGTGTATAAGTGACCCAGCTTGACCTGGTGTATAAGTAACCAAGCTTGACCTGGTGTATATGTGACCCAGCTTGACCTGGTGTATATGTGGTCCAGCTTGACCTGGTGTATAAGTAATCAAGCTTGACCTGGTGTATATGTGACCCAGCTTGACCTAGTGTATATGTGTCCCAGCTTGACCTGGTGTATAAGTAACCAAGCTTGACCTGGTGTATATGTGACCCAGCTTGACCTAGTGTATATGTGACCCAGCTTGACCTGGTGTATATGCGACCGAGCTTGCCCTGGTGAATATGTGACTCAGCTTAACCTGGTGTCTGCTTGTCAACAGATCACTCCACCAAGCCGCCCGTGACCGGCACGGCCAGGACAGTGGTGTTCGTCCACGATCAGACCAGCGTGGGCCAAGACCTTTTCATCCGTGGCGGCATCGACGGCTCTCAACGCCCAGGTGAGGGCCAGGTCACGCTGCACACACCTGTGTTTCCAGGAACTGTGTCTGATTCATGTTCTTTTGGCACACGATGATGCTTATGGAACACTCCAGACTACAAAGCAGTCACATTTGCTGATGTGTTCACTTCCTCAGGGACCCATGGGTGTTCCATAATTACATGTGTATACACTGCAATTAGTGATCCACTGAGTGTTCCACACAGGGTTGTGCGTACATTCCCTCAAGGACCCGCTGAGTTTTCCACACATGATGTCACTGATACCCACTTATATTTACGTGGCGGTCATACAAGTGAGTTTCAATAAGGCACGAGTAACCCCTTGACACAATGGGTCAGTTGTACGTTAAAGATAACATCTCAGGTCACACAAGTTCCTGATAAAGGGCACACTATAGGCCACATGTTTAAAAATATACTTATAACTGATACCAACAGTCGAGCTTTGAGTATATTACACTAATACCCACAGGTGAGTTACACGTATACCACAGGTACCCTGACGTAACTAATAGGTATAACACTGCTACCCTCAAGTAAGCTATGGGTATAACTCTGCTACCCACAAGTAAGCTATGGGTATAACAGTGCTACCCACAAGTAAGCTATGGGTATAACACTGCTACCCTCAAGTAAGCTATGGGTATAACACTGCTACCCACAAGTAAGCTATGGGTATAACTCTGCTACCCACAAGTAAGCTATGGGTATAACAGTGCTACCCACAAGTAAGCTATGGGTATAACAGTGCTACCCACAAGTAAGCTATGGGTATAACAGTGCTACCCACAAGTAAGCTATGGGTATAACACTGCTACCCTCAAGTAAGCTATGGGTATAACTCTGCTACCCACAAGTAAGCTATGGGTATAACACTGCTACCCACAAGTAAGCTATGGGTATAACAGTGCTACCCACAAGTAAGCTATGGGTATAACACTGCTACCCACAAGTAAGCTATGGGTATAACAATGCTACCCACAAGTAAGCTATGGGTATAACACATTTTTATCCACAGGTGTAGGAAATTTACGATTGGAAATTTATAACTATTTATTTACTTTAAATAGTTATGTTAGAATTTAATATTACATTATTTAATTAATCAAGAGACTATTTAAGTAAGTGGGAAAAAGACATATTTATCCCACTAATAAACAACTCATAAACTTAGGGATTTATCTATAATTTCAAATATACAGGAATTAACTTCTTAGTTGTCTCATAAGTGTTATCTTAGATTAGGTAAATTTGAATTCCTCTATTGTTCAAGTCTACTGAATATTAGTTATATTCTTTAAAATACAAAACTGCTTAACTGTTATAGTAGTAGAAATTCAAGATAGCCAGGCCTGGCACGTTAAGTCACATGGCTGTGGGGAGTGTAGGCGACGATCAACAAGCTGTGGCGTCTGTAGGCGACGGTCAAGAAGCTGTGGCGTCTGTAGGCGACAATCAACAAGCTGTGGCGTCAGTAGGCGACGGTCAACAAGCTGTAGCGTTTGTAGGCGACAATCAACAAGCTGTGGCGTCAGTAGGCGACGCTCAGCAAGCTGTGGCGTCTGTAGGCGACGATCAACAAGCTGTGGCGTCTGTAGGCGACGATCAACAAGCTGTGGTGTCTGTAGGCAACGATCAACAAGCTGTGGTGTCTATAGCCGACAATCAACAAGCTGTGGCGTCAGTCGACGACGATCAAAAAGCTGTGTCGTCTGTATACAATGACACACAAGCTGTGGCATCTGTAGGTGACGATCAACAAGCTATGGCGGCTGAAAGCGACGACTAAAAAGCTGTGACGTCTGTAGGAAAGATCAACAAGCTGTGACGTCTAAAGGCAACGATCAACAAGCTCTGCCGTCTGGAGGCGACGATCAAAAAGTTGTGTACAGACTCCACAAGTTGTGGAGTCTGTAGGCAACGATCAACAAGCTATGGCGTCTGTAGGCAACGATCAACAATCTGTGGCGTCTGTAGGCGACGATCAACAAGCTGTGGCGTCTGTAGGCGACAAACGACAAGCTGTGGCGTCTGTAGGCGACAATCAACAAGCTGTGGCGTCTGTAGGCGACGATCAACAAGTTGGGCGTGTGTTGGCGCCTATTAACAAGCTGTGGCGTCTGTAGGCGACGATCAACTCGCGTGGCGTCTGAAGGCGACGATCAACAAGCTGTGACGAATATTTAGGCGACGATCACCAAACTGTGGCGTATGTAGACGACTATCAACAACCTGTTGCGTCTGTTTGCGACGATCAATAAGCTGTGGCGTCGGTAGGCGACGATCAATACTCTGTGGCGTCTGTAGGCGACGATCAACAAGCTGTGTCGTCTGTAGGCAACGATCAACAAGCTGTGGCTTCTGTAGGCGACGATCAACAAGCTGTGTCGTCTGTTGCCGTCGATCAACAAGCTGTGGAGTCTGTAGGCGACGATCAACAAGCTGTAGCGTCTGTTACGGTCGATCAACAAGCTGTGGAGTCTGTAGGCGACGATCAACAAGTTTTAGCGTCTGTAGACGTCTATCAGCAAGCAGTGGCGTCTGTTGGCGACGATCAACAAGCTGTTGCGTCTGTAGGCGACGATTAACAAGCTGTGGCGTCTGTAGGCAACGATCAACAAACTGTGTCGTCTGTAGGCGACGATCAACAAGCTGTGTCGTCTGTAGGCGACGATCTACAAGCTGTGGCGTCTGTAGGCGACGATCAACAAGCTGTGGCGTCTGTAGGCGACGATCAACAAGCTGTGTCGTCTGTAGGCGACGATCTACAAGCTGTGGCGTCTGTAGGCGACGATCTACAAGCTGTGGCGTCTGTAGGCGACGATCAACAAGCTGTGGCGTCTGTAGGGGACGATCAACAAGCTGTGGCGTCTGTAGGCGACGATTAACAAGCTGTGGCGTCTGTAAGTGACGATCAACAAGCTGTGGCGTCTGTAGGCGACGATCAACAAGTTGGGCGTGTGTTGGCGCCTATTAACAAGCTGTGGCGTCTGTTTGCGACGATCAATAAGCTGTGGCGTCGGTAGGCGACGATCAATACTCTGTGGCGTCTGTAGGCGACGATCAACAAGCTGTGGCGTCTGTAGGCGACGATCAACAAGCTGTGTCGTCTGTAGGCGACGATCAACAAACTGTGGAGTCTGTTGCCGTCGATCAACAAGCTGTGGAGTCTGTAGGCGACGATCAACAAGCTGTAGCGTCTGTTAAGGTCGATCAACAAGCTGTGGCGTCTGTTGGCGACGATCAACAAGCTGTTGCGTCTGTAGGCGACGATTAACAAGCTGTGCGTCTGTAGGCAACGATCAACAAACTGTGTCGTCTGCAGGCGACGATCAACAAGCTGTGTCATCTGTAGGCGACGATCTACAAGCTGTGGCGTGTGTAGGTGACGATCAACAAGCTGTGGCGTCTGTAGGCGACGATCAACAAGCTGTGTCGTCTGTAGGCGACGATCTACAAGCTGTGGCGTGTGTAGGTGACGATCAACAAGCTGTGGCGTCTGTAGGCGACGATCAACAAGCTGTGGCGTCTGTAGGCGACGATCAACAAGCTGTGTCGTCTGTAGGCGACGATCTACAAGCTGTAGCGTCTGTAGGCGACGATCAACAAGCTGTGTCGTCTGTAGGCGACGATCTACAATCTGTGGCGTGTGTAGGTGACGATCAACAAGC
Source organism: Procambarus virginalis (assembly GCA_020271785.1). Taxonomy (NCBI): domain Eukaryota; kingdom Metazoa; phylum Arthropoda; class Malacostraca; order Decapoda; family Cambaridae; genus Procambarus; species Procambarus virginalis. Next base: position 12,276,372 of record WNGS01166226.1, on the reverse strand, counting down.
TGTGGCGTCTGTAGGCGACGATCTACAAGCTGTGGCGTGTGTAGGTGACGATCAACAAGCTGTGGCGTCTGTAGGCGACGATCAACAAGCTGTGGCGTCTGTACGCGACGATCAACAAGTTGGGCGTGTGTTGGCGCCTATTAACAAGCTGTGGCGTCTGTAGGCGACGATCAACTCGCTGTGGCGTCTGAAGGCGACGATCAACAAGCTGTGACGAATATTTAGGCGACGATCACCAAACTGTGGCGTATGTAGACGACTATCAACAACCTGTTGCGTCTGTTTGCGACGATCAATAAGCTGTGGCGTCGGTAGGCGACGATCAATACTCTGTGGCGTCTGTAGGCGACGATCAACAAGCTGTGTCGTCTGTAGGCGACGATCAACAAGCTGTGGCTTCTGTAGACGACGATCAACAAACTGTGGAGTCTGTAGGCAACGATCAACAAGCTGTAGCGTCTGTTGCCGTCGATCAACAAGCTGTTGCGTCTGTAGGCGACGATCAACAAGCTGTGTCGTCTGTAGGCGACGATCAACAAGCTGTGTCATCTGTAGGCGACGATCTACAAGCTGTGGCGTGTGTAGGTGACGATCAACAAGCTGTGGCGTCTGTAGGCGACGATCTACAAGCTGTGGCGTCTGTAGGCGACGATCAACAAGCTGTGTCGTCTGTAGGCGACGATCTACAAGCTGCGGCGTGTGTAGGTGACGATCAACAAGCTGTGGCGTCTGTAGGCGACGATCAACAAGCTGTGGCGTCTGTAGGCGACGATCAACAAGCTGTGTCGTCTGTAGGCGACGAGCAACAAGCTGTGGCGTCTGTAGGCGACGATCAACAAGCTGTGGCGTCTGTAGGGGACGATCAACAAGCTGTGGCGTCTGTAGGCGACGATTAACAAGCTGTGGCGTGTGTAGGTGATGATCAACAAGCTGTGGCGATTGTAGGCGACGATCAACAAGCTGTGGCGTCTGTAGGCGACGATCAACAAGCTGTGTCGTCTGTAGGCGACGATCAACAAGCTGTGGCGTCTGTAGGCGACGATCAACAAGCTGTGGCGTCTGTACGGGACGATCAACAAGCTGTGGCGTCTGTAGGCGACGATCAACAAGCTGTGGCGTCTGTAGGTGACGATCAACAAGCTGTGTTGTATGTAGGCGACGATCTACAAGCTGTGGCGTGTGTAGGTGACGATCAACACGCTGTGGCGTCTGTAGGCGACGATCAACAAGCTGTGGCGTCTGTAAGTGACGATCAACAAGCTGTGGCGTCTGTAGGCGACGATCAACAAGCTGTGTCGTCTGTAGGCGACGATCAACAAGCTGTGGCGTCTGTAGGCGACGATCAACAAGCTGTGGCGTCTGTAGGCGACGATCAACAAGCTGTGGCGTCTGTAGGCGACGATCAACAAGCTGTGTCGTCTGTAGGCGACGATCAACAAGCTGTGGCGTCTTTAGGCGACGATCAACAAGCTGTGGCGTCTGTAGGGGACGATCAACAAGCTGTGGCGTCTGTAGGCGACGACCAACACGCTGTGGCGTCTGTAGGGGACGATCACAAGCTGTGGCGTCTGTAGGGGACGATCACAAGCTGTGGCGTCTGAAGGCGACGATCAACAAGTTGTGGCGTCTGTAGACGACGATCAACAAGCTGTGGCGTCTGTAGGCGACGATCAACAAGTTGTGGCGTCTGTAGACGACGATCAACAAGCTGTGGTGTCTGTAGGCGACGATCTACAAGCTGTGGCGTCTGTAGGCGACGATCAACAAGCTGTGGCGTCTGTAGGCGACGATCAACAAGCTGTGGCGTCTGTAGGCGACGATCAACAAGCTGTGGCGTCTGTAGGCGACGATCAACAAGCTGTGGCGTCTGTAGGCGACGATCAACAAGCTGTGGCGTCTGTAGGCGACGATCAACAAGCTGTGGCGTCTGTAGGCGACAATGAACAATCTGTGGCGTTTGTAGGCGATGATCAACAAGCTTTGGTGTCTGTAGGCGACGATAAACAAGCTGTGGCGTCTCTTTGCGACGATCAACAAGCTTGTGCGTCTGGAGGCGACGATCAGCAAGTTGTGTACAGACTCCACAAGTTGTAGAGTATGTAGGCGACGATCCAATTTGCGAAATAGTGGCTTTAGGTATTGTATGGAATAGCTCTATCTATAAATCCATCAATGTTTGTATCTCACCTCTTATGTAAATACTTTACCTGAGTAAATATTTTATTTGATTTGATTTGATTTGACCAACAATCTGTGGCGTCTGTAGGCGACAATAACCACGCTGTGGCGTCTATAGGCGACGATCAACAGGTTGGGCGTGTGTTGGCGATGATTGGCTATGGCTGTGGCGTCTGTAGGCAACGATCAACAACTTGGGCGTGTGTTAGAGCCGATTAACAAGCTGTGGCTTCTCTTGGCGACGATCAACAAGTTGTGGAATCTGTTTCCAACGATCAACAAGCTGTGGCGTCTGTAGTCGACGATCAAAAAGCTGAGCCATCTGTTGGCGACGATCAACAAGCTGTCGCGTCTGTAGGCGACGATCAGCTCGCTGTGGTGTCTTTAGGCGACGATCAGCTCGCTGTGGTGTCTGTAGGCGACGATAAAGAAACTGTGGCGTGTGTAGACGACGACCAACAGACTGTAGCGTCTGTAGGCGACGAACGATAAGCTGTGACGTCTGTAGGCGACGACCAACAAGATGTGACGTCTGTAGGCGACGATCAACAAGCTGTGTCGTCTGTAGGCGACGATCAACAAGCTGTGACGTCTGTAAGCGACGATCAACAAGCTGTGGCGTCTGTAGGCGACGAACAACAAGCTGTGACGTCTGTAGGCGACGATCAACAAGCTCTGCCGTCTGTAGGCGACGAACGACAAGCTGTTGCGTCTGTAGGCGACGAACGATAAGCTGTCACGTCTGTAGGCGACGACCAACAAGCTGTGACGTCTGTAGGCGACGATCAACAAGCTCTGACATCTGTAGGCGACGATTAAAAAGCTGTTGCGTCTGTAGGTGACGATCAACACGCTGTGGCGTCTGTAGGCGACGATCACAAGCTGTGGCGTCTGTAGGCGACGATCAACAAGCTGTGGCGTCTGTAGGCGACGATCAACAAGCTGTGTCGTCTGTAGGCGACGATCAACAAGCTGTGGCGTCTGTAGGCGACGATCAACAAGCTGTGGCGTCTGTAGGGACGATCAACAAGCTGTGGCGTCTGTAGGCGACGATCTACAAGCTGTGACGTCTGTAGGCGACGACCAACAAGATGTGACGTCTGTAGGCGACGATCAACAAGCTGTGTCGTCTGTAGGCGACGATCAACAAGCTGTGACGTCTGTAAGCGACGATCAACAAGCTGTGGCGTCTGTAGGCGACGAACAACAAGCTGTGACGTCTGTAGGCGACGATCAACAAGCTCTGCCGTCTGTAGGCGACGAACGACAAGCTGTTGCGTCTGTAGGCGACGAACGATAAGCTGTGACGTCTGTAGGCGACGACCAACAAGCTCTGACATCTGTAGGCGACGATTAAAAAGCTGTTGCGTCTGTAGGCGACGATCTACAAGCTGTGGCGTGTGTAGGTGACGATCAACAAGCTGTGTCGTCTGTAGGCGACGATCAACAAGCTGTGGCGTCTGTAGGCGACGATCAACAAGCTGTGTCGTCTGTAGGCGACGATCAACAAGCTGTGGCGTCTGTAGGCGACGATCAACAAGCTGTGGCGTCTGTAGGCGACGATCAACAAGCTGTGTCGTCTGTAGGCGACGATCAACAAGCTGTGGCGTCTGTAGGCGACGATCAACAAGCTGTGGCGTCTGTAGGGGACGATCAACAAGCTGTGGCGTCTGTAGGGGACGATCACAAGCTGTGGCGTCTGTAGGGGACGATCACAAGCTGTGGCGTCTGAAGGCGACGATCAACAAGTTGTGGCGTCTGTAGACGACGATCAACAAGCTGTGGCGTCTGTAGGCGACGATCAACAAGTTGTGGCGTCTGTAGACGACGATCAACAAGCTGTGGTGTCTGTAGGCGACGATCTACAAGCTGTGGCGTCTGTAGGCGACGATCAACAAGCTGTGGCGTCTGTAGGCGACGATCAACAAGCTGTGGCGTCTGTAGGCGACGATCAACAAGCTGTGGCGTCTGTAGGCGACGATCAACAAGCTGTGGCGTCTGTAGGCGACGATCAACAAGCTGTGGCGTCTGTAGGCGACGATCAACAAGCTGTGGCGTCTGTAGGCGACGATCAACAAGCTGTGGCGTCTGTAGGCGACGATCAACAAGCTGTGGCGTCTGTAGGCGACAATGAACAATCTGTGGCGTTTGTAGGCGATGATCAACAAGCTTTGGTGTCTGTAGGCGACGATAAACAAGCTGTGGCGTCTCTTTGCGACGATCAACAAGCTTGTGCGTCTGGAGGCGACGATCAGCAAGTTGTGTACAGACTCCACAAGTTGTAGAGTATGTAGGCGACGATCCAATTTGCGAAATAGTGGCTTTAGGTATTGTATGGAATAGCTCTATCTATAAATCCATCAATGTTTGTATCTCACCTCTTATGTAAATACTTTACCTGAGTAAATATTTTATTTGATTTGATTTGATTTGACCAACAATCTGTGGCGTCTGTAGGCGACAATAACCACGCTGTGGCGTCTATAGGCGACGATCAACAGGTTGGGCGTGTGTTGGCGATGATTGGCTATGGCTGTGGCGTCTGTAGGCAACGATCAACAACTTGGGCGTGTGTTAGAGCCGATTAACAAGCTGTGGCTTCTCTTGGCGACGATCAACAAGTTGTGGAATCTGTTTCCAACGATCAACAAGCTGTGGCGTCTGTAGTCGACGATCAAAAAGCTGAGCCATCTGTTGGCGACGATCAACAAGCTGTCGCGTCTGTAGGCGACGATCAGCTCGCTGTGGTGTCTTTAGGCGACGATCAGCTCGCTGTGGTGTCTGTAGGCGACGATAAAGAAACTGTGGCGTGTGTAGACGACGACCAACAGACTGTAGCGTCTGTAGGCGGCGAACGATAAGCTGTGACGTCTGTAGGCGACGACCAACAAGATGTGACGTCTGTAGGCGACGATCAACAAGCTGTGTCGTCTGTAGGCGACGATCAACAAGCTGTGACGTCTGTAAGCGACGATCAACAAGCTGTGGCGTCTGTAGGCGACGAACAACAAGCTGTGACGTCTGTAGGCGACGATCAACAAGCTCTGCCGTCTGTAGGCGACGAACGACAAGCTGTTGCGTCTGTAGGCGACGAACGATAAGCTGTGACGTCTGTAGGCGACGACCAACAAGCTGTGACGTCTGTAGGCGACGATCAACAAGCTCTGACATCTGTAGGCGACGATTAAAAAGCTGTTGCGTCTGTAGGTGACGATCAACACGCTGTGGCGTCTGTAGGCGACGATCACAAGCTGTGGCGTCTGTAGGCGACGATCAACAAGCTGTGTCGTCTGTAGGCGACGATCAACAAGCTGTGTCGTCTATAGACGACGATCAACAAGATGTAGCGTCTGTAGGTGACGATCAACATGTTGTGGCGTCTGTAGGCGACGATCACAAGCTGTGGCGTCTGTAGGCGACGATCAACAAGCTGTGTCGTCTGTAGGCGACGATCAACAAGCTGTGTCGTCTATAGACGACGATCAACAAGCTGTAGCGTCTGTAGGTGACGGTCAACACGTTGTGGCGTCTGTAGGCGACGATCACAAGCTGTGGCGTCTGTAGGCGACGATCAACAAGCTGTGTCGTCTGTAGGAGACGATCAACAAGCTGTGTCGTCTATAGACGACGATCAACAAGCTGTAGCGTCTGTAGGTGACGCTCCACAAGGTGTGTCGTCTGTAGGCGACGATGAACAAGCTGTGGCATCTATAGGCGACGATCAGCTCGCTGTGGTGTTGAAAAACGGTCTCGCCTGCGCTACCGTGCGGTGCAGACGTGTCAACTGACCGCTCCTGTTGTTTTGGGTGAGCCGTCAGTCGTTGCTCAGCGCTGTCTGGAGGTGGTGGTGTGGTGTGGGGCGTCAGCTGACCCGGGCGGGGTTCTGCAATATGGCGGCGGCTGGAGGGGGTCGCCTCCGCCGGTCAAATACCGCCCGGTTAGATTTCTCCAGCCCTGTAGACTGGGACGGTGTGGCGTCTGCGCTATTGGACGTTCTAGGTGTGGACGTCCATGGACTAGTTGGGTTGGAGAGGTTCTCTCCCACTCGTGTGGCAGTAACTTTCGCCTCTGCAAGTGGCTATGAGTGTATTGTGGCGCGTTGGTGTGAGCGGCCGACTTCCGTTCCTCAGGCGGCTTGTTCCGTGACGGTGTCGGATCCGTGGGGGCCTCAGACTTATGTCAGCGTGCACGGTGTGCCTGTGGCGCTTCCGGTGGAGGAGTTTACTGCTGTATTCACGCGGTTTGGGTCAGTACTGTGGCACCGGTTCAATGTGTTCAGTGCTGGGCGACTGCAGGGCCTCCGCCTGGGATCTAGGACCCTGCATATGCGTCTGACAGGGCCTATACCATCCAAGGTGCTGTGCTGTGGGTTCCCTCTCCGCGTTTTTTACCCTGTACAGGCCTGCACGTGCTTTCGTTGCGGGGAGGAGGGGCATGACGCTGCCCGGTGTGACTCCTCGTTTGCGGACCACTTCGGTCTTCAGTGGGGGGGATTTCCCTCCCCTCCATGGCCCCGTTGCCACCCTGGCAGGTCCTGGGAGTGCGGGTGCGCCTCATGAGGCCCCTGCGGATGTGGTGCCCGAGGGTGTGGTGCCCGGTGGGATGCCTCCGGCGGTTGTGCCGGTTGGTGTGCCTGGGAAGCTTCTGCATGTTGGGGCCCCCTGCGACTTTTGTGCCTGGTGGCGCACCTATGTCTGGTGTGCCTGGTGGTGTTCCTGCGACTCCTGTGCCTGGTGGTGGGCCTACAGCGGTGGTGCCTGATGGTGAGCCTGAGTCGGCTGTGGCTCCTGTGTTGTCTGCGCCTGTGGTGTCCCCTGTGCCAGCTGTGATGGACTACATGGATGCTTCTGGTTCTGGTCTTCTACGTGCTGTGGTGGTGGAGGTGCATGCTCTTCCCTGTGGCGAGTTAGGAGATGAGCCTGGTGTTGGCAGTGACTTCCCGGTGTCTTCTGGTGTGGGCGCTGCGCGAAGTGCGGGTGCCAACTATGTCGTCGATGCAGCGCATGTTCCTGTTGAGTGCTGTGATGGCCCGGTTTCTGCCCCCTCTGCCTGTGTGATTCCTGGTGAAAGTTTGGCCTCCGTTGCACCTCGCCGGAAGCGTGATGCAGATGGGCGTTCTAGCAGTGGGGAACCCCTGGTAAAAGGGTTGATGCTGCGTGGAGCTGTGCCCCGGAAGCCCCCCCCCCCCTGCCTCCCCCTAATTCCCCTGAGTCCGAAATGGATTCCGGGTGTGATGCGGTTCTGGATGGCGGCGAGGTGCTCTCCTCGAGGGTGGGTGCCGAGGATACGTGGACTGTGACGGTGGGGTCTCGTCGTGCCTCGCTGTGTGATGTCGGCACTGTTCGCCTTAAGCGGGATCAGTCGTCCGGCGTCCGGGGGTTCTCACCGGTGGACGAGCTCCAGCGCGTTGGCCCTCGGTGGCTGACACCGTCTCTGCTGGGGGTGGCTCTGTGCCTACCGAGGTGTTTGAAGGTGCTGTAGGTATTTCATTGCTCTCGATGGCGCCTGCTATTGTTTGCGCCTCTATTAATGTTCGTGGGTTGAATGCTTTGGCGGTTCAGTTGGGCCTTTTGGATGTGCTTCGGGAGCAGCGTGTGGA
>WNGS01166226.1:12253075-12268585 GCA_020271785.1 Procambarus virginalis | reverse complement strand
TGTAGGCGACGAACGACAAGCTGAGACGTCTGTAGGCGACGATCAACAAGCTGTGTCGTCTATAGACGACGATCAACAAGCTGTGGCATCTGTAGGCGACGATCAGCTCGCTGTGGTGTCTGAAGGCGACTATAAAGAAACTGTGGCGTGTGTAGGCGACAATCAACAAGCTGTGGCGTCTATAGGCGACGACCAACAAGCTGTTTCGTCTGTACGCAACGAACGACAAGCTGTAGCGTCTGTAGGCGAAAATCAACAAGCTGTGTCGTCTGTATGCGACGATCTACAAGCTGTGGCGTCTGTAGGCGACGAACGACAAGCTGTGGCGTCTGTAGGCGACGATCAAAAAGCTGTGTCGTCTGTAGGCGACGATCAACAAGCTGTGTCGTCTGTAGGCGACGAACGACAAGCTGAGACGTCTGTAGGCGACGATCAATAAGCTGTGTCGTCTATAGACGACGATCAACAAGCTGTGTCGTCTGTCACAAAGCTGTGACGTCTGTAGACGACGATCAACAAGCTGTGTCGTCTGTAGGAGACGAACGACAAGCTGTGACGTCTTTAGGCGACGATCAACACGCTGTGGCGTCTGTAGGCGACGATGAACAACGTGTGGAGTCTGTAGGCGACGATCAACAACGTGTGGCGTCTGAAGTCGATGATCAACAAGCTGTTGCGTCTGTAGGCGACGATCAACAACGTGTGGCGTCTGTAGGCGACGATCAAAAAGCTGTGGCGTCTGTAGGTGACGATCAACACGCTCTGGCGTCTGTAGGAGACGATCACAAGCTGTGGCGTCTGTAAGTGACGATCAACAAGTTGTGGCGTCTGTAGACGACGATTAAAAAGCTGGTGCGTCTGTAGACGACTACAAAAATTTGTAACCTCCACACAGCTCAATTTATACACCAATGAATTACACAGTAACATCTACTTCATAAACGTATTCAAATTATATGGGTTAAATTATTTACATAACATTGATATTAAGGGTCATAATAAATGTGCTCGCCCTTTAGTTGTTATGAGGCCTATGTCATAACCGAAACAGTATGCAAATAAATGGAACAGCTGTACTACTTATATACTGAAACGGAAAATGTTGGCTCTACAGGAAGTGATGGTGTTGATCAGAGCTGCACAACTTTACGAGAATAACTTGTTATAAAACAATGCTCGTGTTGACAGTATGTTCAGTCCCAAATTCCATATGGCAGTCCTTCTTCTCAAGCTGGCAAGGAACTTGTCCCCAAATTCGTTTTAATTGATTCCCAGATGTTTATTCTATTTATTTGGGTACTCATATTTGATTTACTTTATTGTTTTTATCGTATCGTTTTCTAATACACTAACTCCTCAGACTGGTGCTTTTAGAGTAGTTATGGGTAATTAGATTTTGATGCGAGATGATTTTGGAGACGTTTTATAGAGAGTAATTGTCACGTACATATTCTTTTGGGGTTAATTAATTTAATTTAATCTATTATTTGATTAACACAAAAACAGCAGCAATTTTTACTGCATGTTGTGTTAAAGTTTGTATAGTTGTGGAAAGTTTTCCCATTACAGGTGAGCTATGGGTATAACACACAGCTGCCCACAGGTGAGCTATGGTAACCCATCCTCCTGTTTAGATAGTAACTACTGTGACGGTTTTCAATAGTCACGAAATTGTACGTACTTGACTTTTAGATAGTAGTATACTGACTAGTAAGTAATTCCTTTAAATTATATTAAGCTAAAAATCAAACTTAAATATTCCTAGACCTAGTATAGCACACATATGTACTATATTAGGCCTCAGATATCGTGTATTAGGCTTAGGAAGGTTAGGTTACGTTAGTTTAGTTTGTCTAAGCAACACAAGTAAAAATATAGTTTTCCGGTTTGTCCAACTCAATAGTTCAGCTTTCTTCTTTCTAACTTCGTTGAACGTCGGTATATATACTATGGTCCTCATCGTTACTTTAAGTACTACCAAAACAGGAGGATGGGCTGGCTATGGGAAATAACAAACAACAACCCAAATGTGAGTTGTGGGTATAACACTGCCGCCCACAGATGAGCTATGAGTATAGCGCTGTTACCCACAGTAGTGCTATGGGTATAACACAGCTACCCACAGATGAGCTATGAGTATAGCGCTGTTACCCACAGTAGTGCTATGGGTATAACACAGCTACCCACAGGTGAGCTATGGGTATAACACAGCTACCCACAGGTGAGCTATGGGTATAACACAGCTACCCAAAGGTAAGATATGGGTATAACACAGCTACCCAAAGGTAAGATATGGGTATAACACAGCTACCCAAAGGTAAGATATGGGTATAACACAGCTACCCAAAGGTAAGATATGGGTATAACACAGTTACCCAAAGGTAAGATATGGGTATAACACAGCTACCAACATGTTTGAAGGTAAAATGTATATGCAAATATGTATAGAATAGGCAAAAACTAATAATATTCCTCAGGGTTTCTTACTTCTGTTATGCCCAGCTTATATTATACAGTTCAGCTTTGGTATCCGTCTTCTAGAATGAACATAATTTCATTTCAACTAATGACATGAATAATCTTAGGAGTTAGAAACCTCCCTCATGAAGACAGTTAAGGAAACCTAAATTATAATTCGTTAAAAGACGAAGAGTTTCGGGTGGCATGAGTCACTCGTATATTAGTGGACTGAAGGGAAAAATTAAGCGGATAGAGAGAAGGTTTAATATCTACTGAAAATAGAACTCGTAAGAATGGATATAAATTTGTTAAGTTCAGATTCAGGACAGACCTGGGTAAATACGGGTTTACCCGTATTTACCCAACCCAACCGTATTGGGTTGTTGATTTTTTAGGAAAATTAACAGTTAACATAATGAATGTGGGATCCCAGATTAGGTAAATATATGGATGAGTTTGAATTGGAATAAATATAATCTGTCTCGCGGGCTCCAATTAGCCTTCTGGAGTTTCATTTTTGTTATTTTTTTTTTGGAGGGGGGGACCTAAAACAGAGCATCGTAATAAGTAGCTATTAAATTGGTTGACCGGGAGACTGTAAGCATGACAGAAACTGAGAAGAACAGGAATGGTTCAGGCATCTGTAAGAATAAGTCAATGTATGGGTGGTATGTTGAACTAGCAGGACACGAGCTAAACGAACGGTGTTATTCCCACACCATGCATTAGTTGCATTCACAATACAATTTGGGTAATTTATCAATTCGTGATATTGCATTTTATATTCAGTATATATCCAGTTGGCTGTTGATAGCAACTAACCTGAATAACCAATCACTATCCCTTGATATCATTTATGTGATATACGTGATCATGATCACGTATGATAAAGGTCCCTACGATTGTCCAAGTTATATTTCGTTCTTTCCTATACTTGACAAGCAACTCTTCACAAGCAGGATTTTCTTCATGACTGCCTCTTGTATATTAAGACGTCCTGAGAAATAACAGTGCTTAACAGTAAGGTCAAGGTACCTATTATCAATCAAATAAATCCAACACTTAAGCACTTACATTTGTCTTTCTTTCAGTACATGTTATGATTTTGTAAATAAAACATTCCATGAAGTTAGTCAATAATTCTCCAGCTATCCGACCTTGTTGTTATAGCTCCCTTCTCTGGCTTCATAAACGCTGACCAGCTCTGCTGCTCATTACTTCTTTTGTCTAACTTTAGCCATGACCAGAGCTCACACTAGTCTGGGGAAGCCAAGACTGATGCATATCTTTCACTAAATAGCTGGCGATTCTAGCACAAACCTCTTGTACTCACTGACCTCGCTCCACACTATGCACTTTAGGTTACAAAAGCATAAATAACATTTTACTCCCATCCAGTGGAAGTCGTTCATGCAACTCAAAAAAAATCTGAGCTACAGTGAAGATAAGATATAAATTTTTAATTGTTCGTATATTCAATCAACCTCCACGCCCAGCAGTAAATGGTGACATATGTAACTAAATTTGCATATCACGTTCAAGGAGCAAAAGTGCTTTGGAAAGTATACAATTGACCATATAGAAAACATTTATTACAATAAATAAATACGAAACTCCTTTTTATTCGTTACACTTTCAAATAAAGAGTGAACACGAGATAAAGAGACAGAGGAAGGAGAGGTTCACATTAATTATTGATATATTTGGTATCATAGGTTGCACTGAGAACGCCGAGACAGACGCCTGTGCCATCGACATCGATGTAAGCAGTCTGGGGAGCGAAGACCACTACGCTAAGTACGACGCCTGGCGGGTGGGCGATACCAAGCTGGACTGGTATGGTGCACAGGCCAGCCAGGGCTCGTATCAAGGACAGGCAGCCGCCGGCTCGCCACTCGCATGGACTACTAACGTCCCGGGCAATGCCGGATACCAGGAGCTGAACACGTGAGCCAACTGATGTGTCTGTAATTCACTTTCCAAAACTTCCATGGCAAGGCCGAGGCCAAACAGGGAAATTTCCTATACATTATTTGCTTTATAAAATACTATTCCAATGTAGTTACGTTATCCTTGTAGAAAATTAATTATTTATTTGTTAGTAAGGGGCATATCTTTAAGATGTTCATAGACTGCAAGGACTTGCGGAACATGTTTAGATGTAACAGGAACTTCCTAAGCATTTCTGGAAATTACAGGAATTTACTGAACATGTGTGGCAATCACAGGCACTTCCTTAAAATGTTTGGATACACCAAATACTTCCTTAACGTGTTTGGATACCACAGGCAGTTTGTTACCATGTTTGGATACCACTGGCACTTCCTTAACACGTTTGGATGTCACAGGTGCTTTTAAGAACATAAGAATGAAGGCAACTGCAGAAAGTCTATTGGCCCATACGAGGCAGCTCGTATTTATATCAGTCCAATACAAGTTTTTTTTTATTTTTATTTTTAAAACAGAGCAAGTACAGCGTACAGTAACCATATAAACAGGAAAGAACAGAATAACAAAGAACACAGAATAACAACAACACAGATAACAAGTAACACAAATCAACACAAAAGTGAAAACAAAGAATAACATAAAAACACAATAAGAACACACACACAAAAAATAAAAGCAGCACTACCCAGATGGGGCGTGCCAAAAGCGTCAGTAATTACAAAAGCGCACAAGGAGCACAATAAAACCAAGGGTAAAATATTAACAAGGAATACACATACAAAATAACACAAAATAACAAACGCAAAACACACGCACCATGCGCTACACCACACAACAGCAGACAACACACCACAGAATCGAGAACACAAGAACAAAACATGGTAATATAACACAGTAAATACAACAAAGTAAAATGCCATATAACACAGTAAATATGACACAGATAATAGAACAAGTCGTAAATAAGCATCAACACACAAACAACACATGCCACCCATATGGGGCGTGCCAACAGGAATCATAATTTAAAGCACATAACACAAGGCAGCAAAACAAAATGGCAATGAACACAAGCATACAAAAACACACAACAAAGGAACACATACGGGACAAACACAGCCACACAGCACACAAACCCGACCCCCCACAGACAGAGGACGGCCAGCCATTAAGCAGAAAAAACACCCACGCACCGGACACATCAGGAAAGAGACAGACATGCCACACAACACAACACACCCATACCCACCCACACACAAACAAAACCCTGCCACACAAGGCAACCAAGCATACCCCAGCACACACAAAACCCCAAAGACAAATAAACACAGACCCCCCAAACCCCCACCCACCAGAGGGAACCGAACCAAAGAAACACGCACAGACACACACACAACCACACCCACAGGAACCCACCACCTACACCAATGCAGCACCCCGGAAATACTCGACCGTGAACCAAGCATCAAAAACCCTAGGAAAGGAGCGACGCAACCACCACATAGTATAAGACAGACGGCCCTTCAAAAAGCCCAAAATCCTCCCCACCCCATACCCCTCCATCCTACCAACCCATAAACAAAAAATATAGTCCGCTAACAACACCTCGAGCGTGTTACGCACCCGCTTGGAGCCCCGAGGGAACGAAAAAAACAAAAACCGCAATAAGTCGACCCGCACCCCCGGACCACAAAAGGCTGCAATGACATCCCGCAACCACCCAACCAAACCCTGAACCCGTGCACAAAAATAAAAGACGTGCAACTGAGTCTCACGCCCCCCACAATGAACACAACTATCAGAGGCGACTAAACCCAACATAAAGAGCCTCGCATTCGTAGCCAAAGACTCATGCAAATATCGAAAACACAACTCACGCGTCCGCGGCGCAATACACGACCCACTAAAGGCCTGCCACACATTCCCCCAGTCGAGACAAGGGTACAAGCTTTCGACCTTGGGAGGTACTCGAGAGGCAAGTGCCCCATACACTTCCCGACAACCAGAAGACACAAACCCAGGAAAACGACAAAGTGCCCGAAGGATCAAAACCGCCCACGAGTACTCTGGAGGCGTATACAGAGCCGCCACCTGGCAACGACTCAGATCAAGCAAAAAACGAAACCTCATAGAGCAGTAAAACAACCCCAAGGAGTTTAACCCACCCCCTAACACCAAACTCCTCCGAACCGACCCCCAAAACAAAGCCAACGCCTTCACATAGACATCAGGAATACCAATTCCACCTTCTGACACCTTAAGACATAACGTAGATCGACGAACCGGATGATACCGGCCACACCACACATAACGATACACCAAACCCTCCAGAGCGCAAGCTTTCCGCCGATCCAACGGAAAACACTGAGCAACAAACCAGGCCTGCGACAAAACCTTACAAGACACGACAATCGCCCGCTGGTAAATAGTCAGGGCCCGTTGCGACAACATCCCCCCAGCCACGCCAACCTTCCCGCGAAACTGCCTCCCAATTAAACTCCAAAGACTGCATATACGACCTGAACCACGTAATCCCCAGAACCGGAATGAACTGAACCACCGGAAACCACGAACCAGACCACACCAAATGAGAGGCCCAACCCCCCAATCCCAGAAGACAAGACTTTCCACGATTGACCAAAGTCCCTGTAGCCGACTCAAACTCAAACTCAGTTCAGGATTTGGAAGCACCAAATCCTGAACTGCAGGCACAGAACCCTCAGAGGCAACAAACAAGACCGTGTCGTCAGCGTAACCACAAATCTTGAGGGACAAGCCATTCGGCAACCGGTGTGAAACAACCGAACGACAAGCACGTACCGCTCGAACAAAGGGCTCCTGAAACAGAATATAGAGAAGCATCGACAGAGGACACCCCTGTCGAACCAAACGCTGAATAGCGAAAGGAGCACTAAGGAACCCATTGACACACACCCTACTACTACAACCAGCGTACATCATCAGTATCCAGCCCACAAACTGGGGCAGGAAACCAAACCTCTCCAGGACCCGCAAAACAAACCCAATTGGCACGCGATCAAAAGCCTTGGACCAATCCAAGCTTATCATGGCCGCGGGAACACCAGACTCTTCCACATAGAGGAGCAAATCCCGGAAAAGGGAATTGCATTGCAACAACGACCTACCCGGAACGCCACAAAACTGACCCCAAGAGATCACCGACCCCACAACCAAGCGCAAACGCCCAGCCAACAACTTGGAAATAATCTTGTAATCCACATTTAGCAACGTAATAGGCCACCAATTTGCAAAAAAACCTAAGTCCCCCGACTTCGGAAGAAGCCGCACAAGACCATCATTTTGCGAAACAGAGACAAACTTCGAAGACAAAACCGAACCACCTCCAAAAAATTGGCACCAAGCACATCCCAAAATTCGACATAGAACTCCATTGGAAACCCATCCGACCCTGGAACCTTACCACGACGAAAGGACCGCACAACCTCCCAAAGCTCCGAAGGGCTTACCTCCCGCACAAGACCTACATAATCCATATCCGACAACCCCGGTGCACAGTGTTGGAGGAA
Source organism: Procambarus virginalis (assembly GCA_020271785.1). Taxonomy (NCBI): domain Eukaryota; kingdom Metazoa; phylum Arthropoda; class Malacostraca; order Decapoda; family Cambaridae; genus Procambarus; species Procambarus virginalis. The sequence goes on along the minus strand of WNGS01166226.1, from coordinate 12,260,627 downwards.
GGACGCCATCAACCCCTCATCCCCCGCAACCACCCCATACAAAGACTCCAATTCACCACGCACATAATGCAAAACCGCCCCCGTGTCCGACAAAACCGAACCGTCCGGCCAATGAAGACCTTCCAACAAAACAGAGGCACGCCCCACCCGATCCCTCCACAGTAAAAACTGCGAGAGCTTCTCACCACACAACCGTTCCTCTACCCCAACCCGCACATGTACCCCCTCAGCCCACAAATGAGATCCTTACACACCGAGATCTCCCGAAACCTATCTAAACCCTGATTCAGCAACCCATACAGGCGAAATAACCGTGCCTGCAAAACCCTCAACAGACCAAACCTTCCCGACGCCTCTCGCTTCGCCAGCACCCGAGAAAACGACCGACATTCCACCTTAGCCCACTCCCACCACTCCAGAACCGAGGGAAACTCCCCCTTCCGAGTGGCCAAAACAGCCCACCGGGCCCAGAACTGGGCACACACAACAGGGCACTTCAGCAACCCACAATTCAGTTTCCACCAGCCACGGCCAACCCGCACCTGGCTGCGAATCCCCACTTGCAACACCACCATGCAATGGTCCGAGAACCCCACGGGAACCGTCTGCAACGAAAAAAACCGAACCACCCCCAGTAGGCACGCAAAAACGATCAAGGCGAGAGCAAGCCCCACTCGAGAGAAAAGTGTACTCCAAAGGACCCCCTTGCAACACGGCCGCATCCCGAAACCAGCAACTCTTCAAGGTAGCAGTCAAAGCCGGCGAGATATTTGCCGGACGAAGACTATTGCTATCCCGCGGCGACATAATACAATTAAAATCCCCCCAAAAAATCATTCCCCTCGTATCGTGCCGCAAAAAATGCAGCACGTCACGGGAAAAGAAAACCTCCGGGTCCTGCTTCTGCGCTGCCCCAGATGGCACGTACACGTTCAAGAGAGAGACCTCAGACCCCCCCCCCCAAAAAAAGAGACCCTAACTAACAGCACCCGACCACCCTCGTCCATCTCCGTGTGAAGCACGGAAATCGGGGCCCGCTTAGAAAGCAGGATCAACGTACCTCCACGCAAGCCACGTGAAGGGTTTAACACCACCGTAAACCCCTCAGCCAACACATGTAACAACCCCACCTCCTGCACATTGTGCTCCTGCACAAAAGCCACATCCACCCTCCACTCACGCAGCATCGACACCAGGCCCAATTGCACAGCTACAGAACGCAAACCATTCACATTCAGCGAAGCACACGTTAATTTAGGATCCATTGGGAAAATAGATAAACCCTATCTAACCACAAAACTGTCAGACCGGTCCAGCCGACACCCCGTGCATGGGAGCAGTAGCAGCCGCAACCGGGTTCCCAGGCGACGGAGACGCACTCCCCACAAGGGGGGAGGGGGGGGGAGGCCAAAGTCCTTCCGGAACTTCATCACAAGGCCGTGATCATCACTGCCACAGTCCCCCGGATCCACCACCGCCCACTCCGGGCTCCGTACCCCAGGCGACCCACATACGAGATCACCTGGAGGGTCTACAAAACACCCTCCACTGCCCGGCACCGACGGGGCTACCACGGACACCGCCACACCCTCACCATCACATGCACTCGCATCAGGCTCTAACCTCCGCACCGAAGGCCCTCGGTCTCCGGAGCGACCACTCCTGGCCGTCTTCCGGTGCTTCGTCTGAGAGCCAGGTTGACCCGGGACAGCAGTGGTGGAAGGACGACGAGAGGGGCGGCCCCTTCCAAGAACTCGTCTGCCTCCAAGGGTTCCACACCAAGGGCAGAAGCACATACCAATCCAGGCGCACCAGAATCTGGCGCGATATCATCCACCAGCGACAAAATAGGGCCACACCCCACCGAAGCGTCAATATCGACGGCAATGGCAACCGGGGGAGGATGCACCTCCACATGCGTGACCACCGCACTACCACCCACACCAGGGGGGGGGGGGGGTCCACAGACACTGGATCCGGCACGTCAGCAGCAGTGGGGCGCACTGCACCCACAACGCCATCATCACAGGCAGGTTCAGGGGGGGGGGGGGGTTCAACCCGACAGGATCATTCCCCAGGTCCACAAGGTCGTGTAGAGGCGGGAAATCCTCTTCTCGGAAGACACTGACCAACCGGATGGTGCCATTACGGCAACCAGCAGCCTGGTGTCCAGCCATACCACACCGAAAACATATGCGCTCCTGTCCCGCATAAAAGCACTGCACCTTGAACCCCAGCAGCACCATCGACGACGGGATCGCCTTCCTCAGCTTCATGGTAACCGTGCGGGTACCAATCAGGACGCCACGGAGACGGCCAGACGTCAGCACGTTCGCCCGACAGGCGAGAACACTCCCATATCCTCCAAAGAACCGGCGGAGCAGGCTCTCTGGGAACTCAAACGGCAGCCCCCACACCACCACAAACGTCACTGGAACGCACAAGTCCGTTACAGAAACCGTACCCGCCACGCCAGGCAAAGGTACAGTACGCCCATCAAACTTCTTGACCACATCCTGATACACCACAGCGTCAGTCAGCTTAACCAAGGCCCGATGTTCCCCAGGCCAGCTGCACACCACACACATCTGCAGGGTTGCAGCCCGTCCTCCAAACAAAGATCCAAAAGTGATTCCATCCACCCGCCAAACCCCCTGTTTATGAATGAAAAACTGTTTACACACGACTCACAACTGATTTCGTTCGAACACTTCCCGAACAAGTGCTTCACTGACGAGTTTCGTTTGAACCACATCGCTATAAATGCTTCACCCACGTACTACAAAAGCAAATAATGGCCAACAGAACCTAAACACCTAACCTAACCTATGCCTATATATGCACAATTTGCTAATATATTATAATATTAATTTATATTTGAGAAAATTCTTGTTTTGAATGAACAGCATGTTAAAATTTATGAATGCGTCTGTGGGGCGACGGCTGGATGTAATGGACTTGAGTCGAGGACGGGTTGAGGGTTGATACCAAGCACATCCAGGAGAGCAACTTCCAACAATGAGTAGTTTACCAGACCAGAGAAGGCCAGCTCAACCGTATCCACACGCTTTACAGGCGGCAAGGGCAACGCCATCCCGCCGGCCTGCCAGGCCAGAGCCCACAAAAAAACGCCACCAGCTGTGTACACGCCAAACGTCCAGGCAAGACTGAGAAGCGAATGTAAACAGAACCGCTCCGCACGGTTGCCAAACAGCCCAATACAAGTCATATATACGTCTAAACTACCCTTGAAACAATCATGGGATTCTACCTTAATTATGTTACGCAGTAATTGGTTCAAAAACCATGTTACCAAAACAGTATTTTCCCAGTTCTTTTCTAAATCTAAACTTTTCAAATTAATACCCATTGTTTCTTGCTCTGGCATGAGTTCATACTTTTAATACCCTAGCTATTAATATCTATTAATATTAATATTGGGTAACAGTGTATCAAGAGCGTGTGACGAAAATGGTGTTTCTTCGTCCATTACTGAAGAAGGTGGCGCTTCATCGGCCATTACTGATAGTGATGCTTCGTAGGTCATTACTGATAGTAATGACATGCATGTTGCATCGAGACATGAAAGTCGGTATAGCATATGTAAGGAAGCTATAGGAGTCGAACCAGCATCAGGGGTACATGATCAACGTGTCTCAGTACCTAACAGTGAAGTAATATTAGAGTCAGAAAGTAAAAGTTAAAACCGTGATTTTCACATTCCTATCAAGAATGGTAAAATCAAGAATGTCAAGAAACTAGTTCAGGAGTATTATCACACGAAGAGCAATAGCGAGCACCCGTTTCCAGCTTCAAAATCGGCAGGTGCGATGACTATTACATGGAACAGTTGTGTACAGTACGCTACATGCAGTCCCCCTCTTCCATTAATATCAATCTCTTACGACACGATGAAACGCAATTGTTCCAGGGATAACTTGCTTGCAATGCAACTTCATATCTTCTTACGAGTGCTTTAAACAGTTTGGGTGTATATAAATAAGAATTGCCTCGTATGTGCTAATAAATCTTCTGCTATGGCTTAAATGCTAATGTTCTTACGCCTTTTGCAGTTATATATATTCTTGTGAGCTTATTTTCGGCTTTTGTTAGGCTCCAATTAGATTATGCAGTTCAGTTTTGGTCGACAACATCGAGTTTACGTTACGTTAATGTCCATCCAGTGGCACTATAACAACAGCCAATTAGCAACCATGAAGTAGCAACGACTCCAGTCAATTGCTATGCGGCTGAATACTGAAGTAACCTGAACACAGGTGTGCCCACTGATGACGCAATATTGCAACCAAATAATTCATAAGACTAAGTTTACACAACAGTGAGTGATTCGTTACGTTAATGTCCAACCAGTGGCACTTGCAAGACAGCTATCCAACAGCCCCTCGAGAAATAACAGCAGTCTCCATCTTGCTGGCACTTCGGGTTGACAAAATGGTAAACTGAACAATGATGCCCACTCATGACACAAGCTTGCAATCAATATATCTCCCGGTCCTTCTGGTGAGTAAATATACTCTAATCACAATCTTACGGGTCCTCCAGCCCTCCCGGCGAGATACCCACATAACTAGGCGGGTAGTCCAATAGTGACAACCCCCTATCACAACCTAATGTGACCACTCTTTGCAACTCCCTGAAAGAAGTTGCAAAATGTAAACAGATCTAGGCAAATGGGATTCTGAGACACATCTCTAGTAATCCCCAAGTTACTTTACTCTCGTCTCCAGAGACGATAATCAAAGAAATTGCATTAATCAATTACAGAATTGATTATGTGATTAATTACGTTAGTTGACTGTCAACAGCAGTCAGCAACAAAGTACTTCTACATTAATCACCAACACTTGTTTCCTACAATAAGTCAACTTGTTAACAATTACTCAAAGTCTCTTAAATTACATCACACTTTCAGTGAGTAATTCCAGTCTATGTCAAACTTTACTTTAATGAGCATTAATTACCCTAATTAACCCCGAGCAATTAATTAACTGTCACCAGGACCGATAATTAATTATACTTAAATACGTCTCACTCCGCACTGCCTAAGCAGGTCTCATCAAACACTGAATTCACGGACGAGGTGTTAATTACCCTAATTAACGTGAGTATCCCTTAATCAACTGTCACCAGACAAGATATGATTAATTCAACGAGTTATGACCTCCATGTCCTCGCTTTACTGAGTCAGTCAAAACCTTTGACGTTAATTACTCTACCAATTATCATGAGCCACTAATTCCTGTACCACAGACAGGTAATTAGTCTCGAGCAAATTATGTTAACACAAATACTGTCAGACCTTGACAGTTCCTCCCCACTATGTGAATTCATGATTCCTGGCTTCGTCGCCAGAGGGTGCAGACGTCGGGCTTGAGTTGTCAGTCGTCGTTTGCCGTTGCCGAGTGGTGGTTTGCTGTGGGAGGTGTGGAGCGCCCGCTAGTCGGAGCTCCACCTGGCGGTAAGGAAGCAACTGGTGGTAGCCGTATTCGACGGGTGGATACTATTCGGATGGACTTTTCTGCTGCTGTGGACTGGCCCATTGTGGAGATTGCTCTCCTGGACGTGCTCCATGTCGACGTCTCCGATCTCCTGGGACTAGAGAAGATATCGCCTACCCGTGTTGCGGTGTCGTTTGCCACGTTATCTGTTTACCAGGAATTTGTGGCTCGCTGGGATGTACGCTCGTTTCCTATTCCGGCTTCGGCTGTGTCTGTGGAGATCTCGGATCCTTGGGGGCCCTTGACGTTTGTGAGTGTTCACAGCGTGCCGGTGACCTTCCCCGAGGTGGAACTCATGTCGTTGTTTACGTGGTTTGATGCGGTGGTCAAGCACTGGTTAAACGTTTTGAGTGCGGGCCAGCTGAAGGGGGTCTGGCTGGGTGCACGCATGCTCGTCATGCAGATCACAAGCCCTATTCCTTCCAGGGTTTCGTTTCGTGGGCTCTCTATGTGGATCTTTTATCAAGGTCAAACCCGCACGTGTTTCAGGTGTGGTGCTGAGGGCCACGTAGTGGCCAGTTGCGACGCTCCTCGTGCTGAGGCTCCTTCAGTCTTCCTGGAGGCTGACTTTCCCTGTTTGTCTGTGCTGGGGGATTCCCCGGTGGATCTTCACTCTGTGCAGGTGCCTGGTGTGGTTCCTGTGGCGGTTCCAGCTGTCGCTCCATCTACTCTGATCTGTCTGGCCCTGGTCTGTCTGCCCCTCCGGTAAGCTCTGGGGACCTAGGGGCACCTGCTTCGGACCTTCACCGTTCGGTGGATGTGGAGGTGCATCCGCATCCAGTTGCTTCCGTGGTGGCCTTGAATGATGCTGTAGGGGTGGTGCCTGCATCTTCTGCAGATGAACGTGTGCTTCCCGGGGCAGTTGGGGTGGTGTTGTGTGTGACTCCGCCCACGCCCTCTGCCTCGTCGCCTCTGGCAGTTTCCTCGTCGACGCGTGCCTCCTCTCTTCTGCCGGTTCCGTCGCCCTCGCTTGATGCCTCACGTGTGCTGGAGTCTACCCTTCCGCCTGCTGTGTCTCTTCCTTCTCCGAATCCGGTCTCCTTCGAAGGTAGTTTTTGCTCCATGCTTTAGTAGGGGGCACAGTGTCCAACACAGAAGGCACCGCAGGAGGCAGCACATCGTCGCCCACAGCATCATCATCCATGGCATCACGCTCCTCTGCCCACGTCCGGCGAGGTGACGCATCCCGAGCCGAACGACGGTGCTTAGAAATAGGCCGTTGATCGTCGGAACTGTCACCAACTACAAGCAGTGCCCCAGAAGAAACATCGGCAGGCAGGGATAGTGAAGCTATTAATATGTATATGTCGTACCTAGTAGCCAGAACGCACTTCTCAGCCTACTATGCAAGGCCCAATTTGCCTAATAGGCCAAGTTTTCATGAATTAATTGTTTTTCGACTACCTAACCTACCTAACCTAACCTAACCTAACTTTTTCGGCTACCTAACCAAGCCTAACCTATAAAGATAGGTTAGGTTAGGTTAGGTAGGGTTGGTTAGGTTCGATCATATATCTACATTAATTTTAACTCCAATAAAAAAAATTACCTCATACATAATGAAATGGATAGCTTTATCATTTCATAAGAAAAAAATTAGAGAAAATATATTAATTCAGGAAAACTTGGCTTATTAGGCAAATGGGGCCTTGCGTAGTAGGTCAAAAAGTGAGTTCTGGCTACTAGGTACGACATATATATATATATATATATATATATATATATAATATATATATATATATATATATATATATATATATATATATATATGCATATATATATATATATATATATATATATATATATATATATATATGCATATATACATATTAACAGAGACTTGATGAAAAAAGTAAGTGACCCCTCACTAGCTCTAGTTGCCCATGGGAGGTGGTGATCTTTGGGGGGTTTAAATACCCCAAAATTACCATCTCTTCTAAGGGTCTGAGCATGGTGCAGTGGGTTAGAGGCGTACCTGTTTTGCCAGTTGCTGGAAGGCTTCTGTGTTGGCTAGGGTTCGAGTCTCCCGGTGG
>WNGS01166226.1:12216243-12246678 GCA_020271785.1 Procambarus virginalis | reverse complement strand
AGCCAGAACTCACTTTTTGGCCTACTATGCAAGGCCCGATTTGCCTAATAGGCCAAGTTTTCATGAATTAATTGTTTTTCGACTACCTAACCTACCTAACCTAACCTAACTTTTTCGGCTACCTAACCTAACCTAACCTATAGAGATAGGTTAGGTTAGGTTAGGTAGGGTTGGTTAGGTTCGGTCATATATCTACTTTAATTTTAACTCCAATAAAAAAAAATTGACCTCATACATAATGAAATGGGTAGCTTTTTCATTTCATAAGAAAACAACTAGAGAAATATATTAATTCAGGAAAACTTGGCTTATTAGGCAAATCGGGCCTTGCATAGTAGGCCAAAAAGTGAGTTCTGGCTACTAGGTACGACATATATATATATATATATATATATATATATATATATATATATGTCGTACCTAGTAGCCAGAACGCACTTTTCAGCCTACTATGCAAGGCCCGATTTGCCTAATAGGCCAAGTTTTCATGAATTAATTGTTTTTCGACTACCTAACCTACCTAACCTAACCTAACCTAACTTTTTCGGCTACCTAAGCAATAAAGATAGGTTAGGTTAGGTTAGGTAGGGTTGGTTAGGTTCGGTCATATATCTACGTTAATTTTAATTCCAATAAAAAAAAATTGACCTCGTACGTAATGAAATGGGTAGCTTTATCATTTCATAAGAAAAAAAATAGAGAAAATATATTAATTCAAGAAAACTTGGCTTATTAGGCAAATCGGGCCTTGCATAGTAGGTCAAAAAGTGAGTTCTGGCTACTAGGTACGACATATATATATATATATATATATATATATATATATATATATATATATATATATATATATATATATATATATATATATATATATATATATATATATATATATATATGGAAGGGAGTACCACCTCTGGCTGGAAGAAGGGGGCCCCATAGCCTCGGTACCACACATAACGCATTGGAGGGAATGTAGGTCCCCTCCAATACAGTTTCTGTGTGCTTTTCTCCTACCACCCCCTTCCCTTTTTTTTTTTTGCTTGATTTTGTATTTAAAGGTTACAAGACATACAAGACAAACGCCTAAAGGTTATGGATCTCTTGAAGCTCCTCCGCTTCTGGACAGGAACCGAGGACGCAGCAGGCATTTCCCCTCCGGTTCGCCACACTGAGGCGCTGAAGCAAAAAACTGGAAGCCCTTGGGTCTCTGGTGACGTCAATGATCTTGGAACCCAATTCCTTGAGAAATCCCAAGGCACTCTTGCCCCAGGGGCCATGCGTCTCGGACGCTATTGGAAACAAAGAGGTATATATATATATATATATATATATATATATATATATATATATATATATATATATATATATATATATATATATATATATATATATATATATATATATATATATATATATATATATATATATATATATATATATATATATATATATATATATATATATATATGTGTGTGTGTGTGTGTGTGTATAGCTATTCTATAATCGAGAATTTCTCTCTCTCTCTCTCTCTCTCTCTCTCTCTCTCTCTCTCTCTCTCTCTGTTGTAGGATTTATTTAATTTATTTTAATTAATTGATTTCTAATATATAATTTATTTATTTATTTATTTATTTATTACGATAGCTTAGCGGACTGTATGTTTAATTAAGTGGATTGTATGAATTGAAATTCTCCCTCAAGTCATAGCCCTACAAAAGTTTGGGGGGTGGGGAATGGAATGATAGGCTACATAATTGTAGCCTATCATTTGAAAATTATCGTTTGGTATGAAAACTTATACTAATTGGTTAGTTGGTTAATATACTTTAGTTAATATAAATGATTGATAGCCCTATCTGATTAGATGGCTTCAATTTGATTACTAGTGGGACATGGTTATGGCGTCAATGCGTGCTCACGTGTTGCAACAGGTAGATGTCGCCAATTTCTTGAGGTCTCCACAGAAGATCTGCCAGATATACAATATAGCTACTGGAAATAACTTCCTAATCACAGATATGACACACAAATTATTGATGAATTAATATTGTTTTATAAGTGATTGTGAGAGGCTCATCCGATTTTGGGTGTTGTTTCACCTCATCGCAGGTTGCTATACCAATATTAATGAGCTCAGTTATAAAAGACAAAATTTCTACACAACCAGAAATGAAGTACTTACAATATTTAGAAGTTGCGGCAGCAGAAGAACGTAAAGATGGCTCGGATCACGCATTTGAACGTAGCTGCCTAGTGTGCTTTCTCACGAGAGATTTACTGTCTATACAATGGCATCAATCTCATCCTCCCGGGCCTAGTGACGTCACTAGTCGCCGGTTCAATTTTCTACCCATTTATGGACGAAGGTAGGGAGTCGTTGATTTTATTTATTAAATTATTTTATCCAGTCACAGAGAACAGTTTTTTTTATTGATTCTAATACTGGACTAGATGTTTTAAGTGATTATTATATATTTGATGTAGATATTTTAATGGCGTGGCAATAATATCCCATGTTTATTTTAGGAGAAAATTGCGCTGTAATCTCGTTTTCTTTGAACGCGTTACTAAATTAATTTGTGTTAGTATTCGTTAATGGATTAGTACAAGAACAGCAACGCAAGTAGTTGCATATTGTAACTAAGAATAAGGAAATGGGGGTAGATTTTTTTTACCGACAACAACATTATGAAAACACTTATCAAAGTATGCAGAAAAAACACATTGAAAAATAACAGAATGCTATAAAAATATATATGCTTTGTTATAATCTATATTAATTTCATTCAGATGACACCATGATATTTGTATCTACTGTTTCATGTTTAATATTAGTAGCATTTTGTGGTGGTAGGTTCGGTGAACACTACTGGATGATCGACATGGAGATGGATTGTGATCAGACTGAGAATGGTTGGTTTGAGCTAAAGGCGTTCCTATCCAACGCCGGCATAGGCTGGGAGACCGACGTTAATCAGGTGAGCAATCAATAGTATAAGCTGGATTAGGCTGTAAGCCAGACCTCAACCAGCTGAGAGTCAATAGCTGGGTTAGGCTGGAGGCAAAACGACAGTGATTTGAGTGGTAATAGGCTAGGCTGTAAGGCAGATAGTCATTTAAGCGTTATATAGTTAGGTTAGGTTGTAAGCTAGACGTCAACGAGGTGCGAGATATTAGTTGAGTTAGGCTGGAGTCCATATGGCAACCAGGGAAGAGATAATTGCTGGTGTGAGATTTTAAAAATATAAATTGTAATGGTGAATTGGTTTTTGGATTTTGGATAATTCCTAAAAAAAAATTCTTAACCCTTTTAACCTTATTCCTGTCGTGATATTCAAATGGGTCGCCTGAGGAAGGACTTGCTTAGCTAACACACCAAGTGTAGTAAGCAGCTCATTCCTCACTCTGGGACCATATAAAAACAATTGACTAGGCGCGAGCAAACGCAGAGACCTCAAAAAGTTGAAATCCCCTCCACATAGGCTGTTGACCTTCGCCATTCGCAGGAGCGAATCTAACGAGTAGGTCCTGGGCTCTCACAACAATGTTTATTTTTGTGTGGTGCTATATATTCAGCTCTAAACTCATGAATCAGTCTCAATTTAATAGTCGAGTGTGACAGAACACTTGCAGTGCAATAAAAATGTGTGGGGTGTAGCAAAAAGAGTGTTCAACATAACAACTTAGTTTATTAAAAAAAGTACTAACTACTAAAACAAAAACGAAAGAAATACCAATGACCTTACTCGAAATCCTTCCTGTGACACTTTCACTGACAGCCCTTCGGACTGCATAATGAACTAACTCGAACATGCGGTGTGAACACAGAGGAATCAATCAAGCAAGCAAGACACTTTAATCTATAATCACAGTTGCAACAATGACACGGTAGGCTATGAGACACGTCTCCAAGAACCTCCTATCAGTCCTCTATGCTGCTTGCAGCCTACACTTGCAATAACGGTTGCAATGCAATCAAATTAGTAGCCTGTCAATGACACGACAATGACTAATGAGGTTACTGGCTACTCCAACAATCCTCCTCAATTAAATCTTTACGTTAACACTCCGTCCCTCTGACGATCAATAACAAATTGATTACGTTAATATCAAAGTAACATTTACATTAACTAAATCTTGTCTTATCACAGACAAAGAAACTTACAACTGTCACTAGTAACTCGGAAATTACACAACACTCTACCCATCGAGCATTCAGTGAGTAATCCCCATTAATCCCTGTACAGCTGATTAATCTCTGCACTAGTTACGTTAATTTACGTTTATCGGTTACTATGACACAACGATAGTTAACCGCAATTTTCAATCTCCAAAGTGCTAAGAGAACGGTAATCACTCGTGATTACCCTTGAGTAATTAATTACTATCCCGAAGATCAATAATTAATCAATACAGTTACGTTACCTTTCACACTGGCTCAGCAATTTACACAAAGGTATGAATTCCGTCTAGCCTTCCATAACAGACCAATTCAGGTGACTAATAACGATAATTAATCACCACGTTTACGTTATTTTACAATGACGTTACTCTTCCCACGAGTCAATCAAGTACAAGTACTTCCAGACAGATCAATAACGACGTTACGTTAATGGAATAGAGCCTTCGTGTGAGTCGATCAACACGGATCGAAGTTAATTACTTTGACTTCCTGAGACCCGTCAATTACCTGCCCACTGACCGATAATTACACCAAACAATACTCTAATTCTTGTTCGGCTTCTGGCTAGGCTCCCTGAGACTACCGCATCTGTTCTAGGAGATAATTAACCCCAACGTATCTTACGTTACTCTACTTGTCAAAGAACAAATTCTCTTAAAGCAATGGGCGTTCCCTTGGTTACGTTATATTAATTGCCTCGCAATCACCTCACTGAATACTGGACTTCGATGTCCTACCAGATAAACATATAAAACCCAAGTACTCGTCTACAGCCGAGTTCACCCACGACAATGACAAATCACACTAACAAATCACAGTGATTTACGTTACAATCCCGTTGCAAATGCAAAACTGCATAACACCAGTAAATAACACTCCAGGCATGAACCCTCAAGAACACGGCCCACAATGATTTACTGAACTGCAAAAATCACACAGTGATTGATCATCACTAGCAACAATCACCAACAATTACAACCCCTTTCAATAACACACACGGCAAGTGCTCTAATATCAAATATATTAGTACACTGCCCAACACTTTACTGTCCGTTTGCAAATGACCAACAGTTCTCTAATTACCTCTATGAACACGGGCCCACACGTTGCAATAACCACAGTAAACAACACACTAATAACACTGGGCTTCGTGACACTACGATTATATATATTTATGTACCTGCTGACACCTGTAGCCTAAAGCTTTCAAACGTTAATGAGAACACTAACGAGAACACACACACTCCTTAAATCACTTGGGTGAGTGATTAGTGATCCCCGGATCTATAATAACTCCCGAGCATTTACGTTACTCGACAGAGCAGTCGGCTGTCACTCCCGACAGCTGCGTCACTCACCACAAAAAATCAACTTAAATTACGTTAACACTTCAGCCATATAACATATATATAAAATCATACTTGTCACGGCCCTGGGAACACAACATAAGAAATAACCACACTCTGTTATCATTCCACAATAATCAATTGCCAGGAATCCCTGGCGTTAAACACTGACTTTTTTTACCTGTGCACTTATGACGAATAGTACTGGATTTCTACACCTGCAAGATTATATCACATGGAACGAGATCAACAACATGAATGAATTAACAACAATTCTACCAGAGTGGAATATAAATATTACTTGGACATCTCTCACAGTCCTTGGCTAATCTATGTAAAATCTGTTCCCGTGTGTACACACCCACACACACACACATACATGTACGTCTTCCTACCCCAGACGTAAGTCCCTCTGGACTGACAAGATGTCAATAAGGGTGAAAATCGCATGTGCCTGCACTTTTCCTCACCCCTCTGGGTGCTTGGAAACAATGCGACGGAACACCTGATCTCGAATTCAGGTTATATTAAATCACCAAAAACACGCACAGGGTACTTACTATCATTCACACAGCTGGCTCACGTCCATACACCCCAATGTCCCACCCCTACACAGGCCCCTTGCTTGTAGGTGGATGGTCAGTGGCTAGGCTAAGCTGGTATAGTTGTTGTTGTTGAGTTAGGGGCGACGACGATCGTGGGATCGGATGCGCCCCGGCGTACCCGGTAAGGGTGAAACGCAAAGCCAGGAAAGGCGAAACGCCAAGCCAAAACGCGAAACGAGAGACGCCAAGCACTAGAAACTAAGATGCCACACGGCAAGGAAACGCACAAAGGGAGAGGCACAAGCACAAAATAAAACAGGGAAAACAAGCAGCCAGAGGGGCTCACAGCATTTCACAGAGCAAATACACAGAAAATCAGGGTACATACTTGCCCAGGAACTGGGCCCGCGGGAACCATACATTGAATGCTTCCCAGAGCAGCCACCGCCAAGGGTCCCGTCCACCCACCGGGGACTCCATAACATCCGGAACCGGGGCAACAAACACCCGCAAACGGGGGACCCAAATGGTAGTACCCACGAGGCGAGTAGTCGCCACCCGGCCCGACAGGAAGGGAACCTGCCCACCACGAAAGTTCTCTGGCCCGTCAGACATCTGTAACCCGGCAATCTCCGTCCAGTGACCCGGCGGCATCACAGACGCCGGCAACACGTCCTCCAGGACCCCAACGCGCATCCTCACAGGAGCGAACGGGCCACAGGGCACCACCACAGGGGCACCCATGGCCCCGGGCACCCCGCCAGACGACAGCAAGGAATCTGGACGGTGCGCATCCCTCTGTAACGTTACTAGCAGGCCTCGCCCAGCACCAGAATCCACACCATCCCTGGCAGCGGAAGCCACCACCCCCCACTGTGGAGAGTCCCCTGGCGGAGAAAGAACCGAAGGCACGTCCGAGACACAGGCACCAGCACCGGCAGGCACATGGACCTCCGCCACCACTAGCTGTGGAGACATGGACGTGTCCGTATCGACACCGGCAACACCCGAAGACTCAGTCACTGAAGTCACCAACATCGGCCCAGACAGAAGACAAACGCGGGGAACGTTTGGGCACCGACCGGATATTGTCAGGGCCGGAAGCGGACCCAGAAACACGGGCACCATGAGCCGGACGAACCGACGCCCGAGACAGAACGGCAGCAGCCTCCACCACAGGGGGAACCGGGTCATACACCACAGAAGGCTCCACAGCCACCCCAGCACCCAGCACATTCAAGACCCGAGACACGGACACAGGTTCAGGCGCAGCATCCGAAGACAAGGGAGAAGACGGCAACGCCACACAGGGAGCACCAGGAAGGCCCACGGGAGCAGCTAGGACAGGGACAGGATCAGGCTGACCAACCGAGGGTACCGCAATACCCGGAAGAGGGTCGGCAACAACCGGAGGAACGTCAGGCGTTGCCGGGGAAGCTGCAGTAGCGAATGGGATGCGCACCTCCACAACATCTCCAGAGGCTGCCTCCAGCGGGAGGGGTGGGAAATCCTCTTCTCGGAACAAGTTGACAGGAGCAGCAGGGGTAGCAGAGCACCCTGCAGCCTGATGCCCCAACAGGCCACACCGGAAACAGGTACGAGGCTGCCGGGCATAATACACCCATATGTAGTATCCCATAAGCCGGACAGAAGAAGGTATATCCGACCGCAGGCGCATTCCCAACGTGCGAATGTTCGTTCGTCTTCCAGCATACCAGCCCGAGGAGAGCGTGTTCACCCACACGCTGACAACAGTACCAAACCCCCCGAAGTAACGCCGGAGGAGGTCATCAGGAAACTCCAGGGGTGCTCCATGGATGCTGACATAAGTCAGGGCACCACTACGATCCGAGATCGCCACAGAGCCGGCATCACCCGGCAACGACAACGTACGCCCCTCTTACCGACAGAGGAAGTCACGGTACTCCTCCTCCCCCATGAACTTGAGAACAACCCGGTGGGCAGTAACAAGCTCAATACCAAAGACAGCCTCCACCGGGATACGAAGCATGTCACACATAACCAGCTCCACATCTGAGTATCCAGCCCGACTAGTGAACTCCAATTCCACGGAATTCACACGCACAATGGGGGGAAGGCCTCCCATGTCAAACAAGCCACGTCAACATGCAGCCGGGCAGCAACACAAACTGGGGGGGGGGGGGAGTGGCAGAGACGCCCACACCACCTGGCGACCAAAATGGCAAACAACCTCAACAGCCACAGAGGGTCGGCAAGACGTCTTCACTCCACAGCCGCCAGCAGTTCAAGCTGGTATAGCCTCGCTCGGTGGTGGTCGCACATGGATGGCTCAGCGCATTTTCGTAACCTGCCAAACTACACACGGCTCGGTTTGTACACCCACCGAGTGAAGCAGTGCGTTCGTAAATAGATGTCTTGTTCACTTCTAGCGTCTTTCACTAATTTCTATGGGAAAACTGCCCTGAACACTGACACGAATTTTCCCGTTCCCTCGACTGCTACAGAGCACTAGCAGGAATTAGAACGTCTATAATTATCACTGGTGTGGGAACCCATGAGTCTGTTGCTCCTCGTATGCAACTTACCCACGCCCACGATATCTACTCCCACTCCCACTCAATGTCTTTCTCCCCTTCGAAAGACGACGCTGGACTGGATTCTGCTGCAGACTATGTCGTAGATGAAGAGGAGGTGGAGCAGTAGAGTAGCCAAGCCACCACGATGCCCTATACTCAGTTTGGCCGAATGAGCAAAGGGAGGGTCAGGCAAAGTTGGCGGCTGGATTCAGAATGATGCCTTGAGAGAGGAACGCCGGCGATTCCTGCGTCCTCCTCAAAAAAATCACTCAGGAATAGGCACACAGGTGCCTTTCCCTCTCAACCAATCAGAGACGAGGTACTATGGCCCTAAGGCGACTCCAAGATGGCCGATGACTGCTGCTGTTGCCATGGAAACAAGGGTGGCAACGAGGTTGGTGGCCACCCCACGCTCCACGCTCCCAAGCCTCACGGTTCCCGTGCAAATCTTGTCTCCCTCCAAGCTATACAATAAAAGATGCTCTTGGCTCTGACTCTGTCTACAAACGTGCTACTATGGCCATGGTAACATATCTGGAATCCTGATGACTGGGGCTCTCACATGAGCCGTGCACAAGATGATTCGGGTACGGGTTAACAGACTTAGGCCCGTGTACTTGACAAGTGCATCGGCTGCCACAGGCATGTAAAACAAGTGGAAGTGAGCTAGTGCAAACCCATTCCCTCACTGCTGGGTTAGGCTGGAGGCCATATGTCAACCCAGGGGAGAGTTAACAAGCTGGCTCAGAATATGTGCCTGGCATTAGTCAGGCGAGAAGTCAACAGTAAACCACAGAAGGGATAACATCTACGGCCGTGACAATAGATATACAGATTTGAACATACAGACGCGTCATCACAGTGGAAGAGGAGCGGGAAGTTGCATCAGTAAACTAATTAAATGGTTCTAATTGTCCCTTATTAGCCTTATCTAGCGAATGATAAACTTAATAAGATTTATCCTTCATGATAAACCTAGGAGATGCAACCTGGCATACAACTTTCCCCAGGATGCATCCCACAATACTTGCCTAACTTCCAGTATCTATTTACATGTTGGTGAACAAGGTGATCAGGTATACATATTCATGTAAGACTTAAGGTGACGGGTGTGATTGGCCATCAACTTGTGTTTTTCTACGTCTTTTTAAGCTATATCTCTTTGTTTTTTTATGCTGTCTATGAGGTTTTCAAGAAAATCGTCTGTATTGTGAGGAGTGCAGTACTCTGTCTAATGCGTTCGTTAGCTAAATTAGGCGGTAATAGCTTGTTTATGGGTGAGAGCTCATACTTCATCATGGTTGGTGAGCAGACCAATGCTTTATATGTAGAATTAGATGGAGGAAGAGAAGGTCGGACATCATCAGGTGACTTCGCGAGAAGATTTACCTCAAAGATCAGCCTCACTTCACCTCATCGAGACAGAAGATATCCTTCCCAAGCTTGCCAATACCTACCTGTCGCACCGCACTGGTCAGCTTCTTAGCAGGATGAAAAAGCTGTCGAGAGCTCGCGCGTTGAACTCCTAGTTCAACACACTTCAGCTTTGAAGAGATTCTCCTGCAACCAAAGTTTTACCAAACTTTCCTCCAAAGGTTAATGGAAAAAATAATACTGGATGAGACCACGAAGAAGAGTTACTTGCTGAATGACAGGTGATCTGTCACAGACACTGTGAGAGACATCAACAATTTTTCCCAGGATAATAATGTGAGTGCCAAGTATATTAATCGACTTGATAATGGTTCAGGACGGACCGAAACGTCGTCGTCTCCTCATCTTTTGGTGTGTGGTTTAGTCTTCATACCCCCTCATCCCTTTCCAGCCCGTTGCTGTCACGAGGGGGCTTAATGGACGGCTGCTGGAGTGTGATGCTCTTTGGGACGGCTTGTCCTGTCTTTTTGAAGCCATATGCTCCTGCTGCTATCCTCTCCAATTTTGGGGTAATTTTTTCCTCTTCCTCATGTTTCGTTTTTCCTCCCCCATTTCGTCTCCTTTCAGATTGTTCCCTGCCTGCCGACTTTTTGCCAATCTTGAATGTCCTTTCTGACGTCATCTTGTGTTTTAACGCCGGGTGTTTCGAGAGGCACACACTCTCATCCATTGAACTGTAGTCTGTTTGTCGAGCGAGTGGGATGTTGACCAGAC
The DNA here is from genome assembly GCA_020271785.1 of Procambarus virginalis. Taxonomy (NCBI): domain Eukaryota; kingdom Metazoa; phylum Arthropoda; class Malacostraca; order Decapoda; family Cambaridae; genus Procambarus; species Procambarus virginalis. Next base: position 12,235,898 of record WNGS01166226.1, on the reverse strand, counting down.
CATACACTAGAAGGTGAAGGGACGACGACGTTTCGGTTCATCCTGGACCATTCTCAAGTCGATTGTGAGAATGATCCGACTTGAAAATGGTCTAGGACGGACCGAAACGTCGTTGTCCCTTCATCTTCTAATGTGTGGTCTGGTCAACGTACCTTAGCCACGTTATTGTGACTCATCGCTTGCAGGTGGGATGCTTTTATTGTCAAAATTTGCCTTAGTTGCTGAGCCCGATCTCGACGGACTGACGGCTCATAAGGTGACCATTGCAGGGTGGATATCCCTGATGTACCCCTTTGAGGCCTCGTCTTGTAGGGTATCCTGTATATCCTCAAATTGTGGCTGCATGGTGGGTATAGGGGGTTATTTTTTAATGAAATTTTCTTTTCGTTTTTATGTCTTTTTCGGACCCCCTCCTTTAACTTCTCAGACTCGTGGGGAGGCAACCAGGCCTACCGGCTCACAGTTCGACTCTGACAAGTCGGACTGTGCTGGAAGGCCGGGCTTTCTAACCCCCCAAACCACTGGGCCCTGACGCTGCTACTTCTATCACTCTCCCGACTGACTCTCTACTCTCCTCCCACCTCTGTGGCGGGATAAAGCCCCAAGCACCCAGTGGTGACCACCTCATCACCTGGCGTGGCTCCATCTCTAGTTGTCACAACTGTAGCTTTTACCCCCTCACTTCTGGTAGTAGCTGTGAGAAATTTTACCCACCATATCTAATAATCATCTAAGAAATGTATCATATCTATATCATATCTAAATCGTATCAAAATCAAATCTAAATTGTATCAAAAATCATATCAGAATCACAATAGATTCATTATACAGCTTGATCCTAGATGACAATGCCACTTGGATCACGTATGCCATAGAGCCCTATAGGTGCCTACGTGACTTTATGCATGATCTCTCAAGGATCCAGAAGCTTCTAGAAGGATTTGTTAATTAAAAAACTATTGGAACATTGATTCAATTTCCAGTAGGGATTATAAATCGAATCCTTAATAAGAATCAGTGGTACTATCAAGTACTACTCATAATCTTTAAATCCTATATCTAATTATATTATAATCACATCTTATCTCAGTCATAAGTCTAGACTGTAAAAATAATCAATCAATATTCATTGAAAGCTACCCCTTCTCAAGAGAGAGGGAGGGGCATCTGGGGAACAAGAAGCGCCCACGACACCCCGCGGCACTTGGTGTTTATTGACAACAAAGTGAACAAGTGTGACGGATCCTTAGCGAACATTACTAGCTCAGGACACCTTATCTAATATCATTATCACCAGTGAACACTCTCTAGAACTGGGGGAGTACCTGGATAATATATCTACAAGGAAAATCCTAGAACATTTATATAAAATAAGAGTGAATAGTGGAGCACACAGTGATGCTGTCTCCACCACCTTCATTCTTAATCTTCATCAACTATCATTCTTCTGCAACTGCAGGGACTATCACATAGCAATGCTACTAGATCGTCATACACCAAAGCTGTGATATAAAATATCATGCCTAAACTCGCGACAAGAGAGTTATCAAGTCTGGCACACTGTCAGACAGGCACTCCGGCAAGCAGAGAAGTATATTGAGGTTATTGAGTGTATTAATTGGCCAATTGTATGCTTGTGTGACTTTAATATATCCCAGGGGTCTCCAAACTTTTCAATGTAAGGGCCACATTATATATTTCCCATATTTATGCGGGCCGAAGGAATAAAAAATGAAAAAAAAAAAAACAAAGGAAGAAAACAGCTTGTATGTGGTGTTAAAAAGCATAGCATATTATTATAAAGTGGTAAATATTATGGCAACAGCTTTCGTTGATAAACTTAATGGTTACCATTTTAACTATTTTAAACATGCAATATTTTTGGCTACAATAGTATTATTGCTATTTTGTATAACTAAGATAAAGGTATTGTCAAAGTACAGAGAAAAGAATATTGTACAGTGTTTGTGCTCCCTGAAACAGAAGCAGCGAAGCCCCACTCGCCCTCCATCCCCACAATATACAGTTATACACAACTGATTGATTGTAATGCACAACACACACCTACCAGTACTAGTATCTGTGCGTCACACAATCGAGAGAGAGGAAAACTGACTCGGGCTGAGCGCCACCAGTCAGCAGCCCGAGCTTTGAATAATTCTGCGATGCCATTCGTACGATAATTATTTTTTCAAGGCCACCACACAGGGATTTGTTTGGCGGGCCGGATGAAATTATGTGGCGGGCCGGATGTGGCCCGCGGGCCATAGTTTGGAGACCCCTGATATATCCTATAAGTCTGTCTGTCGGTTATAAAGCGAGGCAACGCCTCATATCTCAGTAAGTTTATTAATATTGTAGAACAGCAGTTGAATCTTATCCAAGCACTAGACCTCATGAGTGTCCATTGTGTAAGAAGAATTCAGTCGCAATAAATAAACAAGACCTCATAAGTGTCCATGGTGTGGGAAATGATTCAGTCAAGCTGATTGTACCTCATCATATAAATTGAATATAAATACATTGCATATATACTTGAATATATAAATTAAGTTAACAATTGCTTGCTTAGTTATTTTTAAGTTATCATATAAGTTCATTTAATTGAATATAATTTTAGTACTTAGTTAACAGTACTTAGACCATATTTAAGGTCATTTAATATCATACTTTTACAATTTAAATTGTTGTGTTGTTTATAGTATAAGAATATTGGCTGTATAGTTATGGATCTAGGCTAGACTATGTACATGTTTAAATCTCTGATTTAAACAGAGTCAGTGTTCAGTCATTAACTGAATTTATTAAATCTTATCCTTGTATAAAATACAAGCTGATGTGAGATACCTGTTGGCAGGTGGACTGTGGATCTTCAATCAACCTATCAACTAATTCATTCACCCCACCTGCCCCTTACAGCCCACAGTCTGTCATTAGAAAAGAGGAGCTAGGATTTACGACCCTAGCTAGAGATTTTAGTTGAATTAATTTGCAGACAGTAGTTTTTAATTTAGTTTAGTACAAGTCCCTGGTAGTTTCCTCTCATATCAATCTCAGCAGGTTTTCCCACAGTAGCCTTGGTTTACATAAATGGTTAACTGTGGTAACTCATCTAGCACATAATTATTTAAGAACACGATTAATGTTTACTAAGCATAAATTTACACTGAACAAATGAGTTACGGCAAGAATGTATGATTGCTAGGTACATGCAAATAGGAAAGCTTTATATAAATAATTGTAATTAACATGATAAATTTTTACCACTCGTACCAAGGTGCTCGGCGTCGTCACCTCCGCACTCACATGATTCCTTCCCACTGTAATTCTTCCCAGGCTTTGTTTGGTCCGGCTTTGTGGACTAAGCATTTTTATCTTAGTCATGTCGACCCTACTCATCCTGATGATTTATTCCTCCATAAGCACCTTGTTGATTCTGTGGATACGTGTGTCAATTTGAACCCCACCCGTATTGGTACCCGTGATGTTGCAGCTCTTTCTCAGGAAGAGTCTGACCGCTTGGCTTCTTTGTCCTGCAATGGGAAGACCCCTGTTTGGATCTTCAAAATTTCCCAGTTGAATGCCAGCATTGACACAGTTCTTCTCCCGCATCATGTTGTGACTGGTGACGGAACTGAAAGACTGCCAGGAGGACATTTAGTATATCTTTGAGGCCCAAGGCCATTCTGTCCTCCTAGTCGATACCTTCACTCAACCCTCCATCATGGTCGTCGTCGTCAGCCTCTTCGCGTTGTGAAGGTCAGTTTTGATAGTAGGTTCCTTCCATCTTCTATAATTCTTGCTGGTGCCAGATGCGCCACTCAGGAATACATCCCCTCTCCTCGCCTCTGCAGCAGGTGTGGAGATTTTGGCATGATACCTTCAGATGCACAAGTGAGGTCTCTTTCTGCCCCTTATGTGGAACCTCGGATCATTCTAAGACAGAGTGCCCATCTTCCCAAACTTTCTGCATCAAATGCAGTGATGCCCACTCTGCTTTCTCCTGCGCATGTGTGCACTACAAATTTGAGGAAGCCATCCTCAATTTAAAACATCGTTATCATTTGTCTTTTCCTGATGCAAGACAACAGGTTCGCCATCTTCCCTCATTTTCTGGGATGTTTTTCGCTCATGTGTTGCGTTCCCCTTCTCGTCCTCTCCCTCTTTTTCAGTTTCGCAGCCGTTTCCAGGCCTTGGACCACGACACCTCCACCACCACCTCATCTGCTCCTATGCATTCTGGGCCAGAGGATCTTAATCCTGGTTCTCCATCTGGCGTTTCCTTCCTTCCTTGTCTCCTGTGTCCTCTTTTCCTTCTCGCCCCACTCCTTCCCCAGTCCTCCCCTCGGTCTCTTGACCCTCCTCACCGACTGTCTGTTCGGGCTATTGTCCATCCTCCTCCCAGCGCTCTTCACATTGACCGCTCACGTTCTCATGTTAAAACTGTTGAGACGGTTGTCCAGTACATTGCTGATGGTACGCCTGTCTCTACACCAGAAACGTAAGCCTGGTTCTTCTCCTTCTTCCTCCCCAGCGGGTAAGAAGGCTTAATATATTCCTCACATTTCGACTCTGACACTATTCCTGCTACGCCTCCCCATGTCAATGGCAGAGTCATATGTTCCTGTTACGGAGGTTTCCTTGGTCCTTGATCTTCTCTTGGTTGCTGCCCTTGATCCGCTTCCCTTTCCTGTTTCTGTCCTTCCTGTCCCCGATTGCCTTGACCATCCTTCTCCGATGCCTCCTCCCACTCCGGATTCTGTTAGTCCATCTCTGGTCCGTCCTCTCACTCCTTTGCCTACATTATCTTTGCTAGCCTTGCCTATGCCCCATCATCTCAATTTCACTATCCTAGTCCTAATCTTCCATAGTCTACTGTGTTTTTCTTTGCCCATGTTTCACCGTTGTTATCTCTGTTTATGTTCTCTCTTTTTTGTCAATACCTGTTTTTCAATGGAATATTCGTGGTTTTTATGCCAACTTCTACGACACCTCCAACTTTTGATCACACATTTTTCACAGCTTTGTGTTTGTCTCCAGGAGCCGATACTTGAGGCTCGTCCAGCTTACTTCAGTTGTTATTCCTCTCTCTATTTTCCCCTCCAGCTTTTGCTGGGTCCCATAACTCTACTGCGCCCTGGATCCATTACGATATTCCTTCATTATAGTCTGTTCCATTTATCCTCCACCCAAATGTCCAGCATTCCCTCCTGATCTTAAACACATGTTGGACTCCTTACAAGGGCCTGATCTCCTTTTAGGCGATTTTTAATTGTCGGCATACCCTCTGGGGTGATGCTCTGACGATCACCCGGGGCGTCTTTTTTAATCATTTGTCCTCTCTTCTCTGTCTCTTCTGAATTCTGGTGAGCCCACTCATGTTGACTCCCGTTCTTGCACCCTTTCCTGTCTTGATCTTTCTCTCTGCTCGTCTTCTCTTCATTTGGACTTCACCTGGCGGGTTCTTGATGACCTACATAACAATGATCATTTTCCCATCTTTGTCACCTTCCCTTTTCACTCACTCCTCTCCTTCCCATGGTGGCGTTTGCCAAGTCTCACTGGAACCTCTTCAGCTTATGTGCTACTCTTTCCGATTTCTCTGATCTGCCTCTCCCCAAGCCTTCCTCCTCTTTCATGACACAGATTTTGATGGTGCCCTCTGGTCTGTTCATTGCTCAATCTCCTGGGACGGCAGAAGTGTGTTCCCTGGTGGAATGTTGACTGTGCTCGGACTGTCCCCTGTAAGCGTGCAGTCTGGAAGAAGCACCGTCGCCGACGGACGCCCAATTCTTTTACTTCGTTTCGGAAGGCGAGTGCAGTGGCCCATACGGCCATCCGTACAGCTTAGAGTATGGGTTCGAGATCTTTCGTTTCCACCATTACATCTGACACTCCGCTGTCCTTAATCTGGAAGAAAATCCACAAGATAGCGCGCAGTTACGTTTGTTCCAGATGTCCCGCCAGTCCTTTACCTTTGTGGTTCTGTTGTGGCAGATCCAGTGTCGGTCGGGATCAAACTGGGTTCACACTTTTCGACTATTAACTCCGGTTCTCAATGTCTAACCATTTGGTGTGGAAGGTAGAGCGACAGTCTCGCTTCGTGCAGGTCGGCGTTCAATCCCCTAAGCGGTTGGGCACCATTCCTTGCCTTTGTCCCATCCCAAATTATTATCCTGATCCCTTCCAAGTGCTATATAGTCGTAATGGCTTGGCGCTTTCCCTTGATAATTCCCTTATTTCCTCCGGTTCTCATCTTCCTTCTTTCTTTACTCGTAAGTCCCTTCTCGAATCTTGTCCGTTAGATTTTCAACACTCGTCTTCAGCTTCCCTATAGCGTTCCTTTCTCTTTTTCTTTCTCAGAACTCCATTCTGCCCTTGCCCTCTTCGGCTCTATAATGGCGTGATCAGATGATATTCATTATGAGATGCTTCGCCACCTCCCTCCATGCACATTTCAGTATTTACTGACTGTTTATAACTGTGTCTAGGAGTCGTCGTCAGTCCTTGAGGACTGACTTGAGGCGGTTGTTTTTCTTATTCGTAAACTTGGTTCTCCTGGGTCATTCCCTTAAGACCTCCGCCCCATTGCTCTAAAGAGTTGCGTCTGCAACTCTTTGAACGTATGGTCAATATCCGTCTGATGTGGTTCTTGGAACGCTATCACCTCCTCTCCTCTTCTCAATTTGGCTTTCACAAGTGTCGCAGCACGACTGATATCCTCTTGAACTTGTAGATCTATATTCGTACTGTCTTTGCTGCAAAGACCTCCAGGGTTGCAGTCCTTTTTGAACCCGGAAAAGGCTTATGACACCATGTGGAGATACAATATTCATTCCCAACTACGTTGTTTTGGCCTTCGTGGTAATCTCCCTCACTCGTCGTTCCTTTTGAGTGTGGCATGGTATCGCTTTCTCTGCCTCTTTTCGGCAATACGAAGGTGTGCTCCAAGGTAGTGTTCTGAGCACTACTCTTTTTTTCTGGTTGCTCTCAATGGTCTTCTTTCCTCCCTTCCCTTCGACATTATCTCTGCTCTTTATGTTGAAGATCTTACCCTCTGCTGTCACGGTGATGACTTGCCTTTGCTCCAACGGCAGCTTCAACTTGCGATTGATGATGTATCGTCCTTGACCACTAATCATGGCTTCGTTCTTCGACTCCCTCTGTCGCTTTATGTTAATCCTCTTTTGTAAAAGGATTTTGCTAAACTACTGGGGATAATCTTTGACACTCGTTTGTTTTGGTAACCCTGACCATATCACTTACCTCCGCGTTGTATGCGCTAAGGCCCTTAACTTACTTAAGGTCTTGTCCTATACTTCCTGGGGAGCTGATAGGCGGACTCGCCTGTCTTTACATTCTTTTCTTGTGCTATCGAAATTCGATTATTGCTGTGATGCTTACTCGTCTGCCTTTCCCTCAACTCTTCGTCGTCTTGATATTCTTCACCATACTGGGCTACGCCTCAGCTCTGGTGCCTTTCGTTCGACTCCTACCCAGAGCCTGCGTGTTGAAACCGACATCTTGTCTCTAACAGGTTCGTCGTGATCGCTACTGTCTTTGCTACTCTGCACTGTCCCTAAAACACCCTCACTCATGCTTATGTCGTACTTTGACCATTAACCCTCCTGTGGGCCTCTGTTCCCTTTCACCACCTTCCTCTTTCTCTATGATTGTCTCGCTTGTAAGGTTCTCTCTCGGTTTGTGTTACCAATATTTCTCCTCGTGTCGTTCCTCTATAGAGGATCCTTCTTCCTAAGTTTTGTGGAACCTTGTCCCACATGACAGAAGCTTTTACCTTTCCTACAGTTCTGAAACGCCTTTTCCTCGCACTCTTTTCTTCATACTCCCGCTCGATTTCCGTCTTCACCGATGAGTCTGTCTGCCGACGGTGTAGGCTACTCCGTTGTATATTCTGACTACACCTATATGTTTCGCCTACCCCTTGAGATAGCATCTTCTCGGCCGAACTTTATGCAATTTTGTATGATCTTCGTCAATTCCTTTCTCGGTGTCAATCTTCCTTTGTTGTTGTAGTTGACTCTCGCAGTGCCCTCATGGCTCTGGAGACCTTTAATCATGTTGTCGTCGAAATTCAACATTGGCTGTTTCTTATCTCCAGCAGTTTTAAGACAGTCGAGTTTTGCTGGGTTCCCAGCCTTATTGGTGTATCCTTAAATGAACGTGCGGTTGCTGCCGCAAAGGAGGCTCTTGTTCCATTTGTTCCTTAAACCACACTAGTTCCATTTCTGGCAAAGGTGTTCCTTTTTTCGACTTCTACCCAGTTATTTGATCCTTAATCCGTGCCCATTGGCAGGATCACGAGTCTTCTGTTACTGGTAACAAGCTTTGTGCTCTTAAAGGTAGCGTGTCCCCATCGCTTTCCTTCTTCCACCGTAATTGTCGGTGGGAAACGGCTATACAATAATATTTAATGGAATTTTTTTCAGTGTATGATGTCAGTACTCAACCCATCCTCCTATTTATATAGTACTTTGTGTAACTATGTGGACCATCGAACATACCTAGACTTATTGGACAATTATAGGGTACTATTCACTTTATAGTACCCCCTCCGCCCCACCCCCGGCCCACTCTACCAAAAAATAACAAATAAAGGTAAAAACTAAAACTTAATTATTCCTCGGCCTAGTATAGCACACATATGTACTATATTAGGCCTCAGATAGCGTGTATTAGGCTAAGGATGGTTTGATTAGGATAAATTTTCTTTGTAACATCAATACAAAACATTTTCCGGTTTGTCCAAATTCAGTAGTACCGATTTCTAATTTCTAATTCTCCTTTACGTCAATGTATGTACGATGGTGGTCGTCGTTACTATAAATAGTACCTAAATAGGTTGGGTTGCAATAATCCATTTAATTCTTCATATTTTGTTATCCGTTTTGACCTTACCCAAAGTATCTTCAGATAAACAAATGACTCATTTCTTCGAGTCACGTGTAACTTTGTAGACCATATTACCATCATATTATGCAATTATTTAATGTTTACCATGACAATGTTACCTACCATGACCTCTGTGCTGTTTGACCTTCATTCTGCCTTAACCTCAGTGACACCTTCCAGCTTGTGTTGATTATGTACAGAGTTTTCTTATCACAGTGAGTCTTGCTGACCTCTGTGCCACCTTAGAGCTTCTCTTGACTATGTACGGACTCCCTTCACCCCACTTAACCTTGCTGACATTGCCACAGGTGTCGTCGTGCTCTGGTGATGCCGGTGGTGCCAAGCCATACACATCCAGCAACCATCTGGGCCGCTGCGGTTACCTCAACGTATTTCAGTTTTCTGGGTCTTCCTGCCAGATAAATTCACTGCCGTGATGCCTTTGGGAAACCGCTGGCATTTCCCTCACACCTACACTCTTGGATCACCAGCTTCTGTCAGCATAGTTGAGATGTGTGACTGATCCTTTATCTGTTTACTGGCATTCATCGTCATATGTAAACAAATTACCATCATATTAAAACAATAATAAATATAAATATAAATTTGTTACCAATCATTCTGCCCAAGTTACTGCTCTCTCTGTGTATGTGAACACTGGCCACACTGTGTCCCGGGTGCTGAGCAGCCTAATTTTCATGAAGTGGAAAGCCAAACAAATATCCGCATGGACAATGAGGTCCGGATAATGCTGATTGTAACGGCTAAGTCTGTCAGATTGGAGAAGACAGTTTCTCTCAGTGGTGTCGAGATCCGGGTGCCATTAAAACTGTGTCCATGGTAAAAGAACCAGTCACAATGGAGAGAACACAAGTGGAGAGACAATTTAAACCATATTATGACAATAAAATCTTACCCGTCACATCACATGGTAAAGGAATCATCTGATGGCAAAGAAAATACACTGTTGCTAAACATATACCTGCATACTGAGGCAGCACATAATACTAAGTATAATAATCATAACTATAAACATAATATACTAAATATTTGCAAATAGTATGAATGCTATATCTCTTAAAGTACGGTCCATCTCGCCACAGTCACTAAGCCCCTAAGTGATCGGTCTGGCCCTCTCGTCTCCAGCCGGCACCCTCAACATCGCTGGGGGCTCCCACAGCACCCCGGGAGATCTTACACACACACACACACACACACACACACACACACAAGCTGCAGGAATGGTCGAACAAATGGCTGTTAGAGTTTAACCCAAGCAAATGTAATGTAATGAAGATAGGGGTAGGAAGCAGGAGACCAGATACAAGGTATCATTTGGGAGATGAAATACTTCAAGAGTCAGAGAGAGAGAAAGACCTGGGGGTTGATATCACGCCAGACCTGTCCCCTGAAGCTCATATCAAGAGGATAACATCAGCAGCATATGCCAGGTTGGTTAACATAAGAACGGCCTTTAGAAACTTGTGTAAGGAATCTTTCAGAACATTATATACCACATATGTCAGACCAATCCTGGAGTATGCGGCTCCAGCATGGAGTCCCTATCTAGTCAAGCATAAGACTAAACTGGAAAAGGTTCAAAGGTTTGCCACCAGACTAGTACCCGAGCTGAGAGGTATGAGCTACGAGGAGCGACTGCAGGAATTAAACCTCACTTCGTTGGAAGACAGAAGAGTTAGGGGGGACATGATCACCACATTCAAGATTCTCAGGGGAATCGACAGGGTTGATAAAGACAGGCTGTTTAACACAAGGGGCACACGCACTAGGGGACACAGGTGGAAACTGAGTGCCCAAATGAGCCACAGAGATATTAGAAAGAACTTTTTAGTGTCAGAGTGGTTGACAAATGGAATGCATTAGGAAGCGATGTGGTGGAGGCTGACTCCATACACAGTTTCAAGTGTAGATATGATAGAGCCCATTAGGCTCAGGAAACTGTACACCTGTTGATTGACGGTTGAGAGGCGGGACCAAAGAGCCAGAGCTCAACCCCCGCAAGCACAACTAGGTGAGTACAACTAGGTGAGTACACACACACACACACACACACACACACACACACACACACACCACACACACACACACACACACACACACACACACACACACATACACACACACATGCACACACACACACATATGCTAGCATATCAGCGGCATATGCCAGACAGGCCAACATAAGAACTGCCTTTAGAAACTTGTGTAAAGAATCGTTCGTGACCCTGTATACCACTTATGTAAGACCAATCCTGGAGTATGCAGCTCCAGCCTGGAGTCCACACCTAGTTAAACACAAAACAAAGTTAGAAAAGATTCAGCGGTATGCCACCAGGCTCGTCCCGGAACTGAAAGGAATGAGCTACGAGGAAAGGCTAAAGGAACTGAAGCTCACATCCCTGGAAAACAGAAGAGTAAGGGACATGATAACCACCTACAAAATTTTCAGAGGAATTGACAGGGTGGACAAAGACAAACTCTTCAGCACGGGTGAGACACGAACAAGGGGACACAGCTGGAAACTTAGTACCCAGATGACCCACAGAGACGTTAGAAAGATTTTTTTCAGTGTCAGAGTGGTTAACAAATGTAATGTAATGAAGATAGGGGTAGGAAGTAGGAGACCAGATACAAGATACCATTTGGGAGATGAAATACTTCAAGAGTCAGAGAGAGAGAAAGACCTGGGGGTTGATATCACGCCAGACCTGTTCCCTGAAGCTCATATCAAGAGGATACCATCTGCATCATATGCCAGGTTGGCTAACATAAGAACGGCCTTTAGAAACTTGTGTAAGGAATCTTTCAGAACATTATATAACACATATGTCAGACCAATCCTGGAGTATGCGGCTCAAGCATGGAGTCCATATCTAGTCAAGCATAAGAATAAACTGGAAAAGGTTCAAAGGTTTGCCACCAGACTAGTACCCGAGCTGAGAGGTATGAGCTACGTGGAGAGACTACAGGAATTAAACCTCACTTCGTTGGAAGACAGAAGAGTTAAGGGGGACATGATCACCACATTCAAGATTCTCAGGGGAATCGACAGGGTTGATAAAGACAGGCTGTTTAACACAAGGGGCACAAGCACTAGGGGACACAGGTGGAAACTGAGTGCCCAAATGAGCCACAGAGATATTAGAAAGAACTTTTTTAGTGTCAGAGTGGTTGACAAATGGAATGCATTAGGCAGTGATGTGGTGGAGGCTGACTCCATACACAGTTTCTAGTGTAGATATGATAGAGCCCAATAGGCTCAGGAAACTGTACACCTGTTGATTGACGGTTGAGAGGCGGGACCAAAGAGCCAGAGCTCAAGCCCCGCAAGCACAACTAGGTGAGTACAACTAGGTGAGTACACACACACAGACACGTACACATACACACACACACACACACACACACACACACACACACACACACACACACACACACACACACACACACACACACACACACACACACACACATATGCTAGTATATCAGCGGCATATGCCAGACAAGCCAACATAAGAACTGCCTTTAGAAACTAGTGTAAAGAATCGCTCGGGACCCTGTATACCACTTATGTAAGACCAATCCTGGAGTATGCAGCTCCAGCCTGGAGTCCACACCTAGTTAAACACAAAACAAAGATAGAAAAGATTCAGCGGTACGCCACCAGGCTCGTCCCGGAACTGAAATGAATGAGCTACGAGGAAAGGCTAAAGGAACTGAAGCTCACATCTCTGGAAAACAGAAGAGTAAGGGACATGATAACCACCTACAAAATTCTCAGGGGAATTGACAGGGTGGACAAAGACAAACTCTTCAGCACGGGTGGGACACGAACAAGGGGACACAGCTGGAAACTTAGTACCCAGATGACCCACAGAGATGTTAGAAAGAATTTTTTCAGTGTCAGAGTGGTTAACAAATGGAATGCACTAGGAAGTGATGTGGTGGAGGCTGACTCCGTACACAGTTTCAAATGTAGATATGATAGAGCCCAGTAAGGTGAGGAATCTGTACACCAGTTGATTGATAGTAGAGAGGCGGGACCAAAGAGCCAAAGCTCAACCCCCACAAACACAATTAGGTGAGTATATATATATATATATATATATATATATATATATATATATATATATATATATATATATATATATATATATATATATATATATATATATATATATATATATATATATATATATATATATATATATATATATATATATATATATATATATATATATATATATATATATGTTGTACCTAGTAGCCAGAACGTCGTAATCGGCCTACCATTCAAGGCCCGATTTGCCTAATAAGCCAAGTTTTCCTGAATTAATATATTTTCTCTAATTTTTTTCTTATGAAATGATAAAGCTACCCATTTCATTATGTATGAGGTCAATTTTTTTTTATTGGAGTTAAAATTAACGTAGATATATGATCGAACCTAACCAACCCTACCTAACCTAACCTAACCTATCTTTATAGGTTTGGTTAGGTTAGGTAGCCGAAAAAGTTAGGTTAGGTTAGGTTAGGTAGATTAGGTAGTCGAAAAATAATTTATTCATGAAAACTTGGCTTATTAGTCAAATCGGGCCTTGCATAGTAGGCTGAGAAGTGCGTTCTGGCTACTAGGTACGACATATATATATATATATATATATATATATATATATATATATATATATATATATATATATATATATATATATATATATATATATATATATATATATATATATATTGTGACGGTGTTCCCCCCCCTTCTATTTCTCCCACGCCTGCTGTAAGAGTCATGTTCTCTTTGCCCGAGCGTTCTCTACGTTGCGGGCCTCAGATTAACATATGTGGGAGAGTATAGTGTTCTCGCAGAGCCGAGAAATTCGTGAAAGTAGAGTATTTTGGCCTGTGGTATAGGACCTTTAGGAAGCCAATATGGCGCTGGCTACTCTGTTCTCCCGCCAAAACTGTGTGACGTCAGTGACGCCAGATTGGTCACCGTCAGCGACGTGGCACCGGGAGCCATTGGAGCCATTATGTATGAGGTAATTTTTTTTTATTGGAGTTAAAATTAACGTAGTTATATGAGTTAAAATCCCACAGGCCACCGTTTAGGAGGCAGCTTAGCGGCTGGGCCATTCCACCGTGAGGGAACCTAGTTGACCGACTCGTCAGCTAGGTTGGATGTGTGATTGACGGTCCTGTCAGTTTTGACAGTAAGACGACAATCCCGTGGAACCTTACGAGTCACCAGTTGTATGCAAGCACGTCGAGAAGTCTTCCTTCATTCCATGTGTGTGGACCGGCGAGGGAATTGACAGTATATTGAGCTTCAAGTGCTCTGGAGTCAAGTGCTGTGCAGGTGGAGCTTAAGCAGTATCATCTGGGACGTCTGATAACTTCACAGTGACATCGTAGTGGTGGGGCCAGTTCCACTGGGAGTGCAGTGACAAGAAACTAATTGGGAATCCGTACGACTACCGCCGAGATGTAGGCTGGCTGCCGTATTTGGGAGGAAAGTTGACGGCCAGGGGACCGACTCCAACCCTTGCAAGGCGTGGAAGAGGAGCACGGACCTGCAGTGGACAGAAGCGGCGAGACGCGATCATCCTGAGACGTTGGCTTGTGTTTCTGGAGGGTGTACGAGGCGAGAGCCTGGACCAGGAGCTGCAACTCAACTCTCATCATAGGATAGGTGAAGTAGGTGTTTACAGTTACCCTCCCAATTCCCTCTTAGTTAGCTAAGAGGGAATTGGGGCATCCAGCCTGCAGGAAAAACGAGTCTCACCCTTGAGAGTTATTCAGCAAGCCTGACCTAACTGGAAGGTGCAGGAATTATAGAGGCGATAACACAGATGTAAGATGGTGTGTTGGATTTAAATAAAAATTTGAGAATATGGGCAATGAACTAGAAAGCAGATAAATGACTGGTTAGAAGATGTGGACAAGTTGCTGGAGGTGTGAGGCTCGCTTTGGGAGAGCCTTGACCTCACTTGAGGCCAGACTTCACAGGGGGAAAGCCGCGCTTCGTCGAGCTCCCGCCAGAAGGGACCCCTAGCGATATTATCTCCAATAGAAGAGAAAGTGCAGACGTTCCAGCTGTTGAATCGAGCTGAAGACGTTGCGGTCTCAAGTCCTGGACGGCGAGGAGAGAGTATTAAGCCGCCCAGTGACAGTTTTGTGGGCTGTGACAAGCGCCCTGGTCAGACGTTGTCAGAGGGAGAAGCGCCCTCGACCAGATAATCTGTGGTAAGCCCGATTTAAACCAGTTCATAGTGATTAGTTGTAATTGGTCGTGTGCCCAGCGACAGTAGCAATGTTTATTTACAAGTTAAACATGTTTTGGTAAGGCAGAGAGCCTAAAATAAGAGAGTGAAGTGGGAAGAGCGCGGAGCGACATCCATCTTCTCTGAGCGCTGGCGGGCAACTGAAGGAGCCCGGCTCCTGAGGGAGGATGCCCCTCCCAGCGTGAGTGAGGCTCGCCAAGCGAGGTGGCGCATGGACCCAACCACGGGGGAGTCCACTCTCGCTAAATGTTGAGGACAGATAGGGAGTGGAGGCAAAGATATTGCGTGATTAATTTTGTTTATGAGTTAAAGGGGAAACATTTTATTGGAGTGCAAATGGGTTGCAGGTTTGTCTTTGGGGAAGAAGTTGCTGAGGACTTCGAAGCCAGCACAGAGGGAGTGGTTGATGAGACTCCAAGGCAGGGAAGGAGAGGACCCCGAGCTGTGAGGAGAAGCAGTGAGGAGGAGTGTCACGTGCTTCTGCAGAGGTGGTGAAGTGCCACAGTTATTCGAGGAAACTTTATGGTGCAGCAGCCAGGAGAGCTGTGGATGATCCTAATAGGAGTAGGGAAGCACCATAGTTGTTCAAGGAATCTTCATGGTAGCAGCCTGGAGGAGCTGCAGAGGATCCTGGTGTTTAAGCCCTGAGGAATCTGAAGTTGTCAGGGTAGTGAAATAGTTCTAAATGATCACTTGTATGGAGGTGAGAGTATTTGTCATTAGCGTGAACGACGCAGTGAGAGGTGAGTGATCGTTTGCCGTTTATGTGCCAAGAAGTGTATATTGAAGTTTTGAGTTACAGACGTAGGCAGGAGTACCTACAGATATATATATGTATTCTAAGACTGATAGAATGGTCGATTGATTCGTTGTGTGGTATATTGTATATCGTTGTATATTGTAAGACTTAATCTACTTGAGGAGGTTGATAATATTAGGTAATACCAAGAGATAGGATACCACTTAGCAAGCTGAGGATATAGTTCTGATGGTGTTGGAGTGCAACCTGATTATAATAGTACAGAGTATAGGATTCATCATTATTATTATATGTATGCGTGTATTGTATATGTACTTCGTCCAGTAAATGTATACAAATTTGCTGGTGTCTGCACTTGTCCCAGTGAGGCTTCCCAGGAAATAGTAAAGAAGGAGAGAGACAGCAAGAAACAGGAACCACTGCTGTGGACAGGGTAAGACAGAAGTCTAGTAAGACAAAGGGGATTGAGAAGGTCATATTCCATAAGGAGAGAGTGGGGAGTCACAGCGGCTCGAGTGGGTGTGTGCACGTGACAGCAAGGCTGCGTGTTGGAGCCGCATCCCCTAAACGTGTGACGTTGAGCCCCTCTCCAAGAGCCAGAAGTGCCTAGTGTGATCTCCTAGTGAAATATGAGCATTTGTCGAGTTGTGGGATGGGTGGTCCGTCAGCGGTAACACCACCAAATCCACCACCGCAACAAATGAGCATTTGTCGAGTTGTGGGTTGGGTGGTCCGTCAGCAGTAACACCACCAAATCCACCACCGCAACAAATTGGGAGCCTGTGTCCGGGAGAGTGAACTGACACACCCACACCCTGTCCAAGAGTGGATTTGTACACCCCTTGTTGAAATAGATAAATTGTGTGACTTCAGGTGTATATTCTCTCTCTTGGGAAGACTCACAGGACAAGATGGATAAGGTGCAAGAATTTGTAGAATCAGGCAAGCCTGAGGACTTGGAAGGTTGCACGAGGGATCAATTAAAACAAATAGCAGAAAAGTGTGGCATCAGGTTGAAAGCATCTAAAGTGGCTGGGATGAAGGATGAGATCCTTAGACAGTTAAGAGCCAAAAGCGAAGCGGCAGAGCAAGGAGCCAGAGAGGAGCTGAAAGTGGAAAGGAGGATGATGGGCAGGATGAAGTGAGATCCCAGGGATCGAGTAGGAGCAGCAAGAGTAGCCGCAGTGGCAGGAGTAGCCGGAATAGGAGCTTGGAGAGATTCCAGTTAGAGCTCCAGATGCAGCAACAACGAGAGGACAAGGAATTTCCAGTTCCAGCTGGAAAAGATGAAATTAGAACTCCAGATGAAAACTGAGCAGAGAAAACCAGAGTAAGGGAACTGGAGTTGGAACAGAAAAAGAAAAAAGAAAACCAGAATAAGGGAACTGAAGTTAGAACTAGAGGTGGAAAAAGAAAAGGAGAGAACAAAACAAATGCAAATAGAAGCGAATAGAACCTTGGCTGAGCAAAGGATCGAACATGGGTTGCCAGAGAGCACCACCCAGGTATCACACCACCAGATGTTAGGATTAGGGAGAAGGACATTCCCTTGTTTGTTCCTGAAGAGGCAGAGAGCTTTTTCGAGCACTTTGAAAGGTGGCCAGCATCAAGGAGTGGCCACAGGAGGAATGGGCCCAGCTGGTCCAGTTAAGATTGACCGGTGCAGCCAGGGAGGCTTACACCCAACTGTCACTAGAAGATGCCAAGATTATGCCACAGTAAAGAGCAGCATATTGCGCTCGTTTCAGTTAACCCCAGAAGCTTATAGGAAGCGCTTCAGAGAGATGATCAAAGTTGGAGCATGTACGTTTGCTGAGACAGCAAGGGATCTGGAAAGACGATTCCAGAAGTGGATTGAGGCTGCTGGAGTTGGATCTTACGCTGACCTGAAGCAATTGATGGTCATGGAGAAGTTTTGGAGATGATGCATCCCGAAACGAAGTTCAAGATCCAAGAAGCAGGGATAAAGGAGGTGAAAGATGCCGCGGATAGGGCGGATATGATTACGGAAGCATATAAGAGCTTGAGGGAGAACAGAGTGAAGAATGAGGTGAGACGCAGCAATGGCAGATCCAGTGGAGCCTGGGGAGGAAGATTACGAAAGACCCAGAAGAGTCTGGGGTGAGAAGAATTTTGATAAATGGGCGGATAAACGTAAGTACCCTAAAACTCAGAAGAGTAGGTCGCGCACTTCGTCTGAAAGTGAAGATGAAGGAGCTAAACGAGAAACAAATCATTATCCAGGAAATCAAGAGTCCAGTAAAGCCCCACAGAGTGCAGGTAGTGTACCTGGCCCGAGGAACTCTCATGCGAGTGGACAAAGTCAGAACCACTCTGGTACATATAGAAGAAACTTTTCCCAGGTGAGTGTTACAACTGTAACGGATTGGGTCACGTGATGCGAGATTGTCGGCAGGGCAAGAGAATTGTGACCCTGGCCATGTGACCCCCAAGTAATATATAATGTGTTCCGAGACAAACCACAGATGGTGAACTTAGTGAACGAGAGGTATAGGCCGTTCATAAGTAAAGGTTGGATCAGTATAGGAGGCCAACCTGAGGTAGAAGTTGGTATCTTAAGAGATACCGGAGCTAATCAGAGCGTGATTGCGAGAAGCCTGATTGGGAATGATCGACGGTTAGCTGGCAGGAGAAAGATGAAAGTATATGGTTATTGTCTGAGAGTGACATGCCCGTTTGTACTGTCCAGCTAAGGTCGGAATATGTGTCGGCAGAGGTGATGTTGGGAGTGTGCCCCGACATACCTGTTCCAGGAGTCCAAGTGATCCTGGGGAATGACTTGTGTGGGACAAAGGTGTTGCCAAGAGTCATAGCGGAGACTGTGCCAGAGGAGTGCCCAGAAGGCCACGGCACGGGTGGGACACCCTGAGAGTGTGAACCTGACTGACATCCGAGGAGATGAGTCAGGAGACCGCCAAGCCATTGAGTACCCTGTCTCGGTAGTGATGAAGGCAGAGGTGGCCGACGAGGAAGACGCTGGAGAAGATGAGACAGTGTCTATTCAGCCATAGAAGATCGACGTAGATATAGCGTGGCTGTTTGATGAAGTCCAGCTCAGGAAGATGAAGTCTCGGTGAGGCCAAAAGTGAAGATGGCCCAGCCAAAGAAAAATCATGTGAAGAGAGCGAACCTGAGTAGACCCCAGCCTGCTGAATTAAGGTCGGAAGGTGAGTGCAACTGTGCTGAGCAGAAGTGAGGAAGGATGTGGACATACTGAGGACGGGAGTAGAGCGTCAAGTTGTCCACGAGCACAGAGGCATTTGGATAGTAGAGTTAAGTTGTTTGAGATGTCAGGAGTTGACATGTTTCACAGAAAACGCGGAGGAGAGATAGTGAAGAAGAGTATAGCCGAGAAAATGGAAGGAGAAGAGACAGTATGTGTGGAGAGATGCTTACGAGCACTCTAGGAGAGGTAAAGCACATGTACGTCGAGTGCTGTTGGATGTAGTACAGGCTCGGAGAAACTTTTAGGGAACAAAGAAGAGTTGAAGGAGAAGAAATGGAGTTGTATAGAGGCGAGAAGTGTGAGAAGAGATGATTGATACAGGCATGGAGGAATAGAAGAAAGCCGAGGACTCGATGGAAGTCAACAGGATGAGGTCTCGGATAAATGAGGAGACGAAGGGAGGATCGTCGGTGAAGACGAGGAGTGA
>WNGS01166226.1:12195052-12215243 GCA_020271785.1 Procambarus virginalis | reverse complement strand
TACATAAATATCTATATACATACATATATATACATACAATAGATATACATATATACATATATATATATATACATATATATATATATATATATATACATACATATATATATATATACATATATATATACATACATGTATAATAACAATACATACAATATATATATATAATTATATATTATATATATATTTAGTATATATATATATATGATGTATATATATATACATGTATTATATATATATATATATATATATATTATATATATATATATATATATATATATATATATATTTATATATTTATATATATGATATAATATTATATATATTATATATATATGTATTATATATATATTATATATATATATATATATATATTATGTATATGTCGTACCTAGTAGCCAGAACGCACTTCTCAGCCTACCCTACTATGCAAGGCCCGATTTGCCTAATAAGCCAAGTTTTCATGAATGAATATATTTTCACTAATTTTTTTCTTATGAAATGATAAAGCTACCCATTTCATTATGTATGAGGTCATTTTTTAATTATTCAAGTTAAAATTAATGTAGATATATGACCGAACCTAACCAACCCTACCTAACCTAACCTATCCTATCTTATAGGTTAGGTTAGGTAGCCGAAAAAGTTAGGTTAGGTCAGGTTACGTAGGTTAGGTAGTCGAAAAATAATTAATTCATGAAAACTTGGCTTATTAGGCAAATCGGGCCTTGCATAGTAGGGTAGGCTGAGAAGTGCGTTCTGGCTACTAGGTACGACATATACATACATATATATATATACATACATATATATATAATACATGCACATATATATATATGTCGTACCTAGTAGCCAGAACGCACTTCTCAGCCTACTATGCAAGGTCCGATTTGCCTAATAAGCCAAGCTTTCATGAATTAATTGTTTTTCAACAACCTAACCTACCTAACCTAACCTAACTTTTTCGGCTACCTAATTTACCTAACCTAACCTATAAAAAGACTAGGTTAGGTTAGGATAGGTAGGGTTGGTTAGGTTCGGTCATATAATTACGTTAATTTTAACTCCAATAAAAAAAAAATGACCTCATACATAATGAAATGGGCAGCTTTATCATTTCATAAGAAAAATATTGGAGAAAATATATTAATTCATGAAAACTTGGCTTATTAGGCAAATCGGGCCTTGCAATAGGTAGGCTGAGAAGTGCGTTCTGGCTACTAGGTACGACATATACATACATATATATATACATACATAATATATCATACATATAACATACATAATATACATACAATAATACATACTAAAATACATACAAATTAGAAATAAGATATATAGATAATATATAATATATAGATAATATATATATATATATATATATAATACATATATATATATACATACATATATATACATACAGTATACATATATATACATTCATATATACATATATATACATACATATATATATATATATAGTTTATATATATATATATAGATATATATATATATATATATATATATATATATATACTGAAAACTCACCCCCCAGAAGTGACTCGAACTCATACTGCCAGGAGCAATGCAACTGGTATGTACAGGGACGCCTTAATCTGCTTGACCATCACGACCGGACAAAAGGAAGTGATAACCGAAGCTATTTGAACCACTTCCCTGCCGGCACTCGGATGGTAATCTTGGGCATAGCATTTTATCAAATCACCTCATTTTTTGGGGCAACACTTGAGGAACACAAATGTGAACAAGCCTGAATGGTCCCCAGGACTATATGCAACTGAAAACTCACACCCCAGAAGTGACTCGAACCCATACTGCCAGGAGCAATGCAACTGGTATGTACAGGGACGCCTTAATCCGCTTGACCATCACGACCGGACAAAAGGAAGTGATAGCCGAAGCTATTTGAACCAAAACCCCCGCCGGCACTCAGATGGTAATCTTGGGCATAGCATTTCATCAAATCACCTCATTTTTTGGGGCAACACGTGAGGAACACAAATGCTAACAAGCCTGAATGGTCCCCAGGACTATATGCAACTGAAAACTCACACCCCAGAAGTGACTCGAACCCATACTGCCAGGAGCAATGCAACTGATATGTACAGGGATGCCTTAATCCGCTTGACCATCACGACCGGACAAAAGGAAGTGATAGCCGAAGCTATTTGAACCACTTCCCCGCCGGCACTCGAATGGTAATCTTGGGCATAGCATTTTATCAAATCACCTCATTTTTTGGGGCAACACGTGAGGAACACAAATGCTAACAAGCCTGAATGGTCCCCAGGACTATATGCAACTGAAAACTCACACCCCAGAAGTGACTCGAACCCATACTGCCAGGAGCAATGCAACTGGTATGTACAGGGACACCTTAATCCGCTTGACCATCACGACCGGACAAAAGGAAGTGGTAGCCGAAGCTATTTGAACCACATCCCTGCCGGCACTCGGATGGTAATCTTGGGCATAGCATTTTATCAAATCACCTCATTTTTTGGGGCAACACGTGAGGAACATAAATGCGAACAAGCGTGAATGGCCCCCAGGACTATATGCAACTGAAAACTCATTAAGTTTTAAGGGTTAAACCTTTAATGGTTTTAAGGGTTTTAAGAGTTTTAAGGCGTCCTTTGACCTTTGCTTTCAATTCGGCTGTGGTGTCCTTCGTTACCCTTTGAAAGCAAAGGTCAACAAATTGATTGAAACTGTGAATGCCAAGAAATCCGGACTCCACCTGCCAAAGATTATTGGGGAATATAAACCTGGATATGCGTATGGAAATGTCAAGACACATAAGCCTGGAAACCCACTTCGGCAATCATCAGCCAGATACCCACACCCACGTACAGACTGGCGAAACGACTCAACGGCTTACTGACTCCTTATGTCTCTTGCGCCTTCAGCCTGAAGTCCCCGAAGGAATTTGTTGACTTACTGCGGGGAACACGGGCCACAGGGATAAGAGCCTCGTTGGACGTAGAATCACTGTTTACCAACGTACCTGTGGATGAAACAATCGGGATGATAATGGACCGAGTGTATCGTGATCCGGCCTGTACTCCTCTTGACATACCAGAAAATATCCTGAGGAAACTACTCCAAGCTTGTACTAAGGAGGCACCCTTCTTGAGCCCGGATGGCTCATGCATGGCTCATGTATCTACTTGCATGTATAAGCAAGTAGATGGGGTCGCCATGGGTTCTCCCCTACGTGTCCTGTTTGCGAACTTCTACATGGGTACTATCGAGAAAAAAGTCTTAGTCGACTTGAACTTGAAACCGGCCATATACTGCAGGTATGTTGACGACATTTTTACACAGGTACCTGATGTCAGACATCTGCAGGAGCTGAAAGAGGCGTTTGAGCAGAATTCTGTGTTGCGTTTCACTTACGAGATGGAGAAGGATGGGAAGCTACCCTTTCTAGATGTAACAGTCATGGAAAGGAGCGGAGGTTTCCACACTGCAGTCTACACTAAGGAAACAAACATAGGAATGTGCCTAAATGCCAACAGTGACTGCCCAGACAGGTACAAGAGGAGTGTTGTTAACGCTTATGTCGACCGTGCTCTCAGCCACAGCTCAGAATGGAAGCAAGTCGACGAAGAACTCTGTGGGTAAGGCAGGTCCTAGTCAACAACGGCTTCTCCAATGGTTTCATTGAAGACATCATAAGAAGGAAAGTGAAACGCCATGCAACCTCTGAAGAGACAACTAATACAACACCTATACCCCCTATTAGACTATTTTACAGGAACTTCTTCTCCACAGCTCATAAAACGGAGGAAAGGGTCCTGAAAGATATTGTTAATAGAAATGTTATCCCTACAGACAAAAATCAGAAGATACAACTAACGATTTACTATAAAACCAAAAAAACGGCCAGCCTACTCATGAGAAACTCTCCAGACACGGAGCAGAACGCTCTAAAAGAGACAAACGTCGTCTATGCCTTCAAATGCCCTCTTGGGGACTGTAAGCCCAAAAAACTCAGTATATAGGCAAGACAACAACATCTCTTTCCAGGCGTTTAACGATGCATAAGCAACAGGGCTCCATTAAGGAACATATATTCTCTTCCCACAACCAAACCATCACCAGAGAAATCTTAACAAACAACACAGAAATCATTGATAGATACAGCGACAGCAGGCGGCTTGACATCTGCGAAGCACTACACATCAAGAAATCAACACCAGCAATCAACAGCCAATTAACGCACAACTATATTCTACCCACTTCAAGACTCCGCTCCAATATAGAAACATCAAGAAATATGGGCCAATAGGCCTTCTGCAGTTCTATTTGTACCCAACTTCTACAAATCTATACCCCGTATTCCATGCAGTTCTATTTGTACCCAACTTCTGCAAGTCTATACCCCGTATTCCATGCTCTGTGTTTCACCCCACTATTGTATTACATCACCTCACCCAAATGCAGGTATCAGAGCCATTGTTGTTTCAGGCATAAGTTGTGTAGATAAACTAAAGTCTTTGAAAATGTAATAAGTTTTACGAAACGCGCTCAAGTGTCGCGTCAGACTAGAAATAAAAATGAATTTTGGAGAATTGATTTTTCATTTACCGTCACCAGTAAAAAGAAACATAAGGAAAATAGAGAAAATTCGTGTTAGAATTATTAATCTTACTTTTTCGGTCATATTTAATAATATATATATATATATATATATATATATATATATATATATATATATATATATATATATATATATATATATATATATATATATATATATATATATATATATATATATTATATATATCACTTCCTTATTGTCCGGTCGTGATGGTCAAGTGGTTTAAGGCGTCCCTGTACATACCAGTTGCGTTGCTCCTGGGAGTATGGGTTCGAGTCACTTCTGGGGTGTGAGTTTTCAGTTGTATCTAGTCCTGGAGACCATTCAGGCTTGTTTGCATATATATATATATATATATATATATATATATATATATATATATTTATATATATATATATATATCACTAGAGAAATCTATATAAATACAAATGGAAATGTTTGTTTGTTCAAAATCTCTAATCTCCGAAAGTTCTTCACCGATTGCGTTGAAATTTTCACACAATGATCCATTCACATCCGAGCAGGTTCTTGTATACATACTATATAGATATCAAGTCTGTGACGGTAAAAATCATGCTTTTTAAAAAAAAATGGGTTTTTCATGTGAGGGAAATCTTCGAAACCTCTTTACCGATTGCTTTGATATTTTCACACAACGTTGCATTCGAATAGGCACGTCTTTTTGTATATCTACTATATACATACCTCACTTGTGACAGGAGAAAAACATGATTTTTTTTAAAACAACGCCATCTGTTGGACGTAAGAGCAACACACAAGTAATCTCCGAAAGTTCTTCACCAATTACTTTGAAATTTTGACACAACGTTGCATTCGAATAGGCGTGTCTTTTTATATATCTACTATATAGATGCTATCCCTGTGACAGATAAAAACATGCGTTTTTGAAAAACAGCGCCATCTGTTGCACATAATGGCAACCTGCACACTATACTAAATATGTCACGAATTCCATTTGAATGTTTCTGATTGCATTGATAAATTTTATTTTCATAGATTTCGATTTATTTTAAGTTTTAGTGAATTATTTTGAGTGGCATTGTGTTGGAACTGAGCTGTGTTGTCTACCATACCGCTCATTTCGTAAGTATAAGTATAGATGCCACACCTATGACAGGTAAAACTATGCTTTTCTTGAAAAAAGCGCCATCTGTTGCATGTAGGAGTAACACACATGCTATACTAGATATGTTAGAACTCCATTTCAATCTTTCTGATTGCATTGATAAATGGAATTTTCATAGATTTTGATTTATTTAAATTTTGATTTAATTATTTTGTGTGAATTGCGTTGAAATTGAACTGTGTTGTTTACCAGACCGTTCATTTCATAAGTATAGTTTATTTTTATATTTTTTCATATTTTAATTTCATTTTTTAACTGTTTTTCCTATATTTCAGTGATGGGAACATCAGATCACTTGTCGTTCCCAATTTTCTGATGGGAATATCAAACCATTTGGGAAGACTTTGGATGAAGGAGTGGGGAATGGTGGGGATGATGAGGGGACGGAAGTGAGAGATGGTGGGGAGGACGAGGGGACAAGGGAGGGGGTAATGGTGGGGAAGGACGACGGGACGGGGGAGTTTGGGATGGTTCGGACGAGAGGATGGTGGAATGAAGAATGGTGGGGAGGACAAAGGGACAGGGGGAGTGGGGCATGGTGGGAAGGAAGAGAGGATGGTGGAGACACTATATCCACATTCTATATTAATGAGTACTCACGTTACCACTCTCCTTATATTCACTCCCTAGTCATTCATCTGCACTGGCTGACGCACTGAAGCTGAAGAACACCCACTCGTTCCCACGTGCATCGACTAGGTGTGGCCCTAGGAAGTGGCCAAGGCATGTGTGGCTAGGGTGTGGCCAAAGGGAGTGGCCAAGGCATGTGGCCAGGGAGTAGAGCGAGGCGGTCGAAGCGTCTCGCCCAGGAGAAGGTGGCATGTGGGGTGGCTGGTGTGGCCCAAAGGCGTGTGGCCAGGGTGTGACCATCGCGTGGCCCAAGGCTGGTGGCCATGGAGCGGTGCGGCGCGCACATGGGGTTGCCGAGACCTCAGATGGCTGGAGGCCTCAGGCGTACACAACGTGGTTGGAAGTTTCACTCAAACCCCACACACACCACGAGCGGGGGCTCACTCGTACACTGGGTGTGATGAATAGCGGGTGACACCACATGGCGGACACGGCAAGGTGGAATTTCAAAGTCCAACAAGGGCCTGTAATTTCCCGAATATTACATTAAGGCCCTCCCGAACACTGGGAAGCCCTTTCCGATTCCACCACTTGCCAATTTATCACAGACGAGATAACACATCCATAAGATGTGACCCATAACCTCTGATACACCACGATGCCGTCTCGTGGCTTATGGGGAACAGTTCACCCAGAGTCTTTCCTGAATTCCTTCCTTTCTTCCTAAATAATGCTCCCACGATCACGCAAGTTGGATCTAAGCACGATCCACGATCGCAGGGTTACCGTAGTAAAAGGAACCAAATGTATACACGGCAATAACGGTGGTGGAGTTGGCAGACACGCCACCCCCACCTGGGGGCCTCCGTGCCCAGACGATCGCCGCTCCTAGACTGACTTTTGGCGGGTTAGGGAAACTCAAAGATGCCTGTCTCTCCCACCTAGTCTTGACAAATCAGAGCAAAGCCGGTACAGCCTACGGTGCCGCTCTGAATCACAGCCTTTCGCGCCTAATTATCACCTTGAGGATGAGATACCTAGACGAATAACAGACGCACTTACCATGAGTCGTCCCGTGACGTCACAAGGCGGCAGAGGCTTAGGTGGGGGAGGCGACGTTCACCCCTGTGTCCTCCCACCCCTAAAACCGTTGGCAAGTGAAGTACCCTCTCATACCTCACTCATTCTCCCAAGTCCCATTTCTCAGAAAACAGGATTTATTCTGCAACTCTCCCCACAGAGCAGTCATAGACTTAGGGCTAGTCTGTAAAGACAGACCTAAGCATGGGCTACAAGCCGACATCACACAAGTGCTTGTAGTGTGAAAACTTCTTGTCTAGAGCGTACTAGAGCGACTCTAGCCTAATTTAGAAAACTAGAAAAACTAGCTGAGGGAATT
The DNA here is from genome assembly GCA_020271785.1 of Procambarus virginalis. Taxonomy (NCBI): domain Eukaryota; kingdom Metazoa; phylum Arthropoda; class Malacostraca; order Decapoda; family Cambaridae; genus Procambarus; species Procambarus virginalis. The sequence continues at coordinate 12,207,500 of WNGS01166226.1, read as the reverse complement.
TCCATTCCCTCACATACATGTCCAACCCCCGTTTGAAACAATCGACGGACCCCACCTGCACCACGTTACATGGTAATTGCTTCCACAAATCAACAATTCTGACGGTTCCCCTAATTCATTAAGATTGATTAGGGCATGGCAATACCAAAGGAAACAAAGAGTTAGTATAAATGGGGTTAAGTCAGAGTAGGAAAATGTTATAGGTGGAATGCCTCAAGGCTCTGTCCCGGGACCTCTGTTATTCATGAGCCCTAAAGCAACTTAATAGAGCACCCCCAATTCTGTGAGCCTCTGACTTTTTTTATCTGTCTTTCATGTGGCACTGTGTCAAAAGCTTTGCTAAAGTCAAGGCTCACAACATCATACACCTTACCACTATCAACTGCCTCAACTATGCTGTAATAAAATGATAGCAAATGTGTTAAACATTAACGGCCATTAGCAAAACCATGTTGTGAATCATATATTAATTTATGTTTTTCAAGATGAAGACGAATGGTATTTGCAATTATCGATTCAGATAAATTTCCTACAATAGACGTTAAACTAATTGGGCGATAATCATAGTCATAGTTGGAAACATCTTGAAGACATGACGTAATGAGGACGGTATGATGTCTATCGCACGTTGGAGTCGTCACGCCCTGTTGCCACTGCAACAGGGCGTCAGATCATCTACATAACGGGCTGAGAAAACCATAGATGGAGGGCAGGAATGATGACCATTAAGGACAACCAGAATTATGTAGTGCTTAAAATCACTACCCCGGAGGAGCACACTCATACCTATGAATTCAACAGTGTGGCTGAAAATTAGGCAATCAACTCGCACATTTGAAAATATATGAAGTGACCTACCCTTTGTTGGTAATATTGTTACCAATATTCTTGAAAAGTGGCAGAAAAAAGCAGAACCATGGTTCACTTTAAATGTACGATGAAAGTGGAACCTCCTGAAGAAAAAGTGGGACTTTGCCCTGAACAGCAAAAAGATGCAGCTCAGCTGAAATATTGTATCTCCAGGTGCTTCCGTGACTTTACCAAATAAAAAAACACATCGATATTGACGGTACGTTTAGCAAAGTAAGCATGGATGTAAACCTGTTACAGCCACTTTGGGCCTGTAATCGGGTTCTTGTTGTTAATGTATCTTATAACATTTTCGTACTTATCCAACAAAAGTCGGTGGTAAGTTTTCAAGAACTGGCTGTGGCAAGTAGTATTGTAAAGAATAAAGGAGGGATAAACAAAACACAATTACGCCTTCACCACTAATATATATATATATATATATATATATATATATATATATATATATATATATAATCTCTAAGTATTACTACACATATGTAAGTAGTGTTGGTTTCACTCAGTACACAATACATCGGCAGTGTTCATCAAATCCCGGCAAGTCCACACGTCGTCCACACTTTATGGCAATCACTGGCGAGTTCACCTTCCTCAATATAGGCCAGTCCACACACAGTATCATCACGATGTGCCAATTCCCCACCTCTGCTCTCCAGATATACACTGGCAGAGGGTGCCAGCAACATGCTAACAGGGGTCTCAAATAGTCACATACAGGGGTAGCTAGCACCCGGGCAGACGTCTCTAGTCGCTCACTAGCAGCGCTTCTCAACAGACGCACCACTGTCATCTCGTAACTCTTTCTGGCCAATCCCAGGTACATCGGCCCATTCGACACTGCATAAATCAGCAGCTAACACACTGCTATAACTGACGGCGGCTACTTTGTCCTCTCGCAGGACTAAGTTAATTAAGAGTTCTGGACTGCCCAAGGTGAACTGCCTTCCTCAGCGCAATCGCCTCCTTACGTCACCTCTGTGAACATAAAACATCATTAGCTAGATGGACATTATACTGGGTGACCTTAGGATAACATCCATTCACCTGGAACTGAAATTATAATTGAAGTCGCAATCTAGATATCGTTGATCTCGATACGCAACCCACCAGAGGTCATCCTCATCGACTTCACCTTCTAACTGAGGCAGGAAACCAGAGCCTTTCACCGATGCCACACCACCACCAACAGATGGCGTTGTTTGCGTTGCACCCTGTACCGAGGAGTTGGAGTGCAGATCTATAGATGGCGCAGAAATCGCCACTCCACACTCCAGCGACGGTGTCGATACTGTAACTAAACCTCAATGTCAATTAGAATGTCAGTAGTACTGTGACACTTGTGAATTCCAAATTGAGAAGGGGAGAGTCAATATGACGTTCCAAAAATGCATAAGACGCATGTTAGCCATACGCTCAAGATGTTACAGAAGCAAATTTTTTGAGCGATGAGGCGAAAATATTTAGAGGAAATGCTTTGGGTTCCAAGCTTCCTAGTGGGAAGAACAACCACCTGGAGACAGTCCATGGGGACAGACACTGTTTACCGAATGTGGTAAAAAAAATACAGAGTAAACACTGTAAGGTGAAGAGAGAGATGGCGGAGCATTTCTCAGTGGACACCATCCGAGCATGCAGCAGTGGAATGGCAAATTTACAAGGCGGACCGGAGTTAAGAAAGAGTAAAGAGATGGTAGTAGGGGAGTTGAAGTTGAGTGGGAAAGTTGAAGAGATGAGATTCAACACACAACTTACGGGACAGAGGTGAAAACCAGAGCTAACAGGTTAGAAGTGACTAGCGCAGGATCGGCAATAATAGAACCACAACATGAAGGACAGGAACTATATCAGAAGCAAATTAACCCACTAGCTTATGGATTCTCTTCCAGAAATGATGGCGAGGAGCTCTGACATTTATAATGGAGACATCAGATCCCAAATTTCTACTTAGCCAGATAGATGGTTCTACAAGTCACCTGCACTGGCCACCCAAAATATTGAATAACTGAGGACCGCCAGCGCCGGGAATTTGTTTTTCTAGGCTGCGGACTTACGGTGAATTACCGCAACATATCAGAATTCAACCAAGGAATGCACATCAGAACACCTTGGAGGCCTAGCGTGAATCAGAACCGATGCCAGCATTTATTAATGTGAGGTGAAAATAAAGGAAGGAGCGAGCAAGAGGAAGATCAGATGAGCAGAAGAGGACAGTGAGGGCACCAAAAGATTCTAATCCACCCTATTAAAACTACAGTAGAGAAAAACAGAGAGAGAAGGGGTAGAAAGAAATGAAGAATAAGACAGGAAATGAATGTCGTTAAGAACGTCAGTTCTGGTCAATGTAAATGGAACAGAAGATATAAAAATCGATACCGGAAAGAGTGTTAGTGTGCTAGTCAGCATGAGATTGTTCACACAAATTAGACAAGGTTGGAGAGAGGACAAAAGATTTTAAATAATGACCCCAGTATTAGAATATCAACTGAGAGGCCACGATGACAGTTAAAATCAGCTAAAAGGCGCATGGGTTCTGGTAAAAAAAAAGTCCAAATGGCACCTAAATATCAGCAATAAAGATTGGAATATGTGGAGGATGATCAGGAGAACAACGGTTTATCACTTATCCATGAACATACGAACTGCAATATGACGGATGTTCTATTGAAAAACAAAAGGAAGAAAAGGTAATATTATTCTGGGTTAAAAGAGCAGCAGAATATAGCAGCTGGTGGAGAGACTAACAGGAGTAACTGGAAGAGCACCACCTACATCCTCACTTCCCACGTCAGTTCCTGGCCGGAAGAACTGTTTTTATCAGCAAGACCAGCCAGTGGATCGCTGACCGACCTCAACATCATATCAAGGACAATATCAAGGACAAAAATCCAAACCTGGCTGTATTCAAACTAGAGTTCTGTTCTACAACACCGACAAAACGTCAATGAAGATTACGTTCACCACCATAGTTGCGGCCACCCAGGCTGCCACACAAGGATTCTACTGCTTTGGCTTAAAAATTCCACCCCACCAAATAAAAATGGAACGATACCATGAGGCCCAGTAGTGCTTTAAGTGCTACGAGCTCTCCCAGCCGACCAATAAGTGTTAGCACCCTGTCCAGAAGTGCAGCCTGTGCGCATTGGACCATCACTACTCCATATGCAAGGCAACAGTCCATAGCTGCTTGCTCTGTAATGGCAATCATCCTGCAATTTCCTACCGCTGACCTCGAAGACAGGAAAGCATCAAGGCCCAGGTTGAGACCAAGAGAAACAACCCTTCTACCTCCTCGACCAGAGCCCCAAGCGTTCAACCCACCACCTTAGCTCTCATTAATCGACCAGAAGACTTTCCAGTCTTACCAACATGTGACTCCTCCCAGCAGGCGACACAGCCTTCTCATTGGGGACCCAAGGTCCCACAGGCTCCTTCACAGCCCCCTGCATCACGTGCAGGCATTATCCCTGGTCTTATTACACTAGCGGAAAGGCTTGCAGGACCAGACAACCAGCGCTTTGTCAGTGAACTAAACGCATTATACATATACAATGGCCTGGCCCCCATCATAGCCACTAGCGTAAATCTCACTGCCTCCTCTACCACTCCGGAGACTACCACCAGGACGACCATGCGGTCAACTTCAACACCGACTCCAGAACCACCCATGACCCGGGCGACACAAACAGAAGCAATTCCTTCTCCAGCTCCCAACACTCCTACCATCACTATCTCAGCAGCCGCGCTAGCAGACGTGCTGTCTACAAACGATAACAGCACCACCAGCGCTCCTGAAATAGCTACAACCACCAATCAACGACACCTAAGCCTACCTAAGGCTGCGAGGCGAAAGACAAAAACGCCCACTACGGAGGTTACGAACTCCTCAGACAAGGAAATCATAGTAGGAGCTCCACCGCCGCATCACAAATACGACACCTACATGGTTCAAGACTTCCTCATGGAGGCCACGTCACCAAACTCCAACGACAGCACTGCTCAGCCAAAGTCGTAGGCAAAGAAAATACGGAAAACCTAGAAATCTACACTAATCCCACCAGCTCCATAACTGGTATAGCCATCCCCCCAGGCTGAAAACCATCATGAAGACCTCCATCCATCGCCAGATCTCTAGTATCAGCCACTGATACAGATAATGGCTCCAAAGAGCCTCCACTTACGGGCTCACCATAGCCCGTGCTACTGGAACTTACTGTTCTGAGCAGCGAATCTTAAACAACAACAACAACTAAAATATTCACAATAAATTAGTATGTCACATATGCACTCATTAATAAGCCGATATTGACTATAAGCAAGTGTGAGAACGGGTTGAAATTAGAGACAGCAAAATCTAGAACCATGAAAACAGCTTCAGACCAGGGAGCGGGCTGGAGGGTTCCAATGCTCTAAGGGAACTTGCCATTCTGGAGATGATTCCTAAGCAACTGACCTGGTCTCTTGCCTCAAGGAAGGATATTTCGTTGGTTGAGGACGGCCTGTTCACACTTATAATGCATGCAAGACCGGAAATGACACCGTGGGCATCACTGTAGTTAATACAACGTACGTGCCAAGAACACTCCGACTTCATATGGCCACATTCGCCAAACAACAGGCAAATGAACACTAAACTAAGACAAGCCTGAGCACTTTGTCCAAACTTAAAGTGCTTATTCCAGAGGTGCGGAGAGAGAACATTTTCTGCAATGCCACACTATGTACCATTAAGAATTACTGAGGTGGAAGGGCATGACTATCGAATGTGATCTTAACAATTTCATGGGATATCTATTGGCGACTGTGAGGGAGAGACAAGAACGAATCAACTTGGAGAATAGAATGGCTTTAGTACTCTATGATGGCTTTGATGTCTCTTTGACAATTTTGCAGGTCCCTTGTCCCAATTCATGTCACCAGAAACATGCTTATGAATGCCAGCATCGGCAGTCATCTTTCTGTCCCATATTTCAACAGGGACAAGGTACCTCTGAGATTGCCACACAGACATCAAGGCCATTTTGGAGTTCTTGGATGGTACCTTCATTGTCGCCATGTTTTTAATTGGAAAGGCATGGAAGCACCTGGAGATACAATATTTCAGCCGAACTGCGTTCTTTTGGTGTTCATTGCATTTTCCCACTTTACCTTCAGCGGTTCACTTTCGTCGTACATTTAAAGTGCACCTTGGTTCTGCTTTCTCTGGCACTTTTCAACAATATGAGGGTATGTCACTTCTTTGATTTTCTGATTTGTGAGTTAATTGCCTAATTTTCAGTCACATTGTTGACTTCCTCAGTATAAGAGTACTCCCCGGAATAGTGATTTTATGCACTACATTTTCCTGGTTATCCTTAATGGTCATCATTCATGCCCTAGATCTGAGTTTTTTTTCTGTTCGTTATGGAGATGATCTCAAGCCCTGTTGCAGCGGCGATGATTACTCTTTCATCTTTGGACGTTTCCAACTTGTAATCGATAGCATGTCGTACTCATTACCAGTTGCGTCTTCAAGATGTTTCCAACTGAAACTTGTGTTATGACATTTACTCGGAAGCATGTCACTACTCGTCCCTGGGCGAGGTTCTCATTCTACGGAAATCTCGTTCTGAAATAAGATAATGTGAAGCATTTGGGGTTACTCTTTGACTCCAGCTTGTACTTGGTCGTCGCAGTTTTCTAGTCTCTGAACTGAAGGCTCTAATATTCTTAGTCTTGTTCCATACTCCTAAGGTGCTTGTACTTGTAGGCCCCCTCCTAACCACTCCGCATACTCTGCCTCAACCCAGTTCGCACACCAGACCTGTGTCAGGTTAGGTTAGGGTCTTTAGGTTTCGTTTCTTTGGCCTGTAACCTGGGGCTGGTCCTCTACCCCAGTTCGGTTGAGATAATCAGCCTGCACACCTGCTCTAACAAGGTGGTCCATTATGGACTTACCTCGCCTCCAGGCAATCAGGGGAGGATTTTGTCGGAATTTTACCCAGGATAGATGTTCACTGTCCGTTTCATTCATCCATGCCCATGCTTCCTGGAGTTTTATTTTAAGCTGTGCTGCAAGACCTGGGAAGAAAAGGGTTGGGATAATCCATCTCTTGTCTTCCACTCGTTGTGTTCTAGGACTGAGTAGCTCCGCCCTTGTTTTTTCTCCGAGTTTCTTCTGGGCCGCATGTATTATTGTCTCTGGGTAGTTTCTGTGCCTGAACATATCCCATAGGTCATCAAGCTGGGGGTATAGCGTCTCTTCTTTGTTGTTAATCCGCTCGAGTCCAAGTCTAAGTGAGTAGGGTAGCGATTTATTCAAGACTAGTGGGTGGCTAGAGTAAAATTTCAGATACACGTGTGAAGGTTAGTCGATTTATAGTATGCCTTCGTATGCAGATCCCTGGTTAGCTGGTCTATATACACTGTTGTATCAAAGAAATTTATCGTGGAGTCACTGTGTTCGAGGGTAAACTTACGGTTTTCATGAATTGAATTTGACCATGAAAAGAAGCCTTCTAGGCGGGGGGAAACCGTCCTCTATTATTTCGAAGATGTCGTCTATGTAACGGAAATATACTGCCGGTCCGTTCTCCCTGTGGTATCTTTTCCTCTCGAACACTTGATGCATAAAGATTTCAGCGATTGCCACACTACTGGATGCTCCTATCGCTGTACCTTTTGTTTGCTCGTATGCTAGTCCTTCAAATTGCTGAAGTTTTTTTTTTTTTTTTTTTTTGCAGGGATATTCCTGCGCGGGCCCTAAGCCTCTGGCTGGCCCACTAAGTGTTGCTTGTTTCTAGTTTACTTGGGTGGAGTATGAGTATTTATTACTCGTATGGTCGCTTTAGTAAGATGTTGCCATATGTGTTTAACAACTTCTTCTGCTCTGGTGAATTGAAGTTGAAACCTTAATGGGTTCGTAACTGTGCACTGTGTCAGATAATGTACCAGAGGTCTGTCGGGCATTTCTCCACAGTGTTGACATTTCCTCTCATCTTCCGGAACCTGTAAGCCTATTTCCCATGCACATGGGTATTCAAGCCTGATGCGATGTAAGTGTACTTCTGTTGCCCTACTGCTTCCCTTCATTAACATAAGTGGTTCGTAGTTGGTTGAATTCCTGTACCAACCTGCAGATCGAGATGTTGCAACAGCTGAGGTGTGGTCACTGTACAACTTTTGCATTGCTCTGGTTCTAATTACTCGCTTAATCTGGGACAGACTCTGTGGTATGCAAATGTCTACAGTTCTTCTCTTAGTTGCAAGTTTTGCAGCTTCGTCTGCAATGTCATTCCCAACGATACCCACATGACTTGGCACCCAGTTGAGAAGGACCCGTCGGCCTTGACGTTTGAGTGTTTGCATTAATGATAGGACAGTTGTGATCAGATGTATGTTATCACATATGCGGTCTTGTTGCAAGGTTTCAATGGCGGTTCTCGAATCTGTATGTATGATAACATGTTGTCGGTGTTGAGCAAGAGCATGTTCCAAAGCCTTTTGAATGGCCAGCATCTCTGTTTGTAAAGTCGAACACCCATTTGAGAGCCTCCAACTATGTACAGAGTTTCCTGCTGTAACTGCAGCTCCGGTTTCGTGTCCCTGCTGGTCTACTGATCCATCGGTGAAGTATGTGAAGCTATCGGATGCCATGTTTGCTTCTATTTGCATCTGTGCAATGTTACGTAGCAGAAGAGGATGTGTCTGGTTCTTTTTCCCTACAATAACCATAATCTTAAAGTCTGCTGGCGGAGATTCCCAAGGGGCTTGCATAACAAAGTCTGCATGTATTCCGTCGACACCCTTCTCAGTGACTGTGTTTGTTATTTCGAACGTATTGATGGTGTTTATCGCACAATGGGTCCACCTGGTGCTATTGGAGGCTCGTCTCTCCAGAGTTAGTGCTCCAGTGATGATATCATTAAGTGAACTGATTCTAGGTCTAGTCAATATCTTGGGGAGCATGAACGCAGCGATCCCTTTTACCCTTATTTCAAGCGACGTTAGCCTGGTTTCCAGTCTTAGGTTCAGTATTTTAGTCCATCTGGGAGCTCCTGTTATGATTCGCAATGCATCGTTTTGAAGAACCTCAACGTTCGCCCACTGGCCAGGAGAAAGAGTGAGTAAGGCAGGCGCCGCATAATCAATTAGGGAACGAACGGCGTGTATGTAAAACATTCTTAACACTTTGTGTCCCGCTCCTAGACGGGGCCCTGTGATTGCTCTCATTATATTTAGTCGTGATTTTACTTTCTCCTTTAGATATTGAATTTGCTTGTTGAACGTCAAGTTAAAATCTATCCACACTCCGAGATATTGATATTGTGTAACCCACTGAAGGTTAATGTCTTGAATGCGTAGGTGCCTGTCTGGAGTGTGGCCGCCTAGTCTCATTGCCTTAGACTTCTGTGCGACCGGCTCTCCTCTTAGGGAGCCGGTCGGCCGAGCGGACAGCACGCTGGACTTGTGATCCTGTGGTCCTGGGTTCGATCCCAGGCGCCGGCGAGAAACAATGGGCAGAGTTTCTTTCACCCTATGCCCCTGTTACCTAGCAGTAAAATAGGTACCTGGGTGTTAGTCAGCTGTCACGGGCTGCTTCCTGGGGGTGGAGGCCTGGTCGAGGACCGGGCCGCGGGGACACTAAAGCCCCGAAATCATCTCAAGATAACCTCAAGATAACCTCAAGATATTTTTAGCCCTAAAACGCTGCATTCAGATGTTACTTTATCTAATGCACCTTGTGCTTTATTGAGAAGTGAAGGACCTGTAATGACTAATGCTAGATCGTCAGCATAGCTTAGCAATTAACCCCTTCTGTAAATGTCATGGCAACAAGTATCTCCTTAAGGATGTTAAAAAGACTAGGACTGAGGACTCCTCCTTGTGGAGTCCCATTCTCATGCAAGCGGTAGCCCGACACTTGTCCTTGCAACTTTACTCTGGCATACCTGTGACTTAGGTAATCTTGAATCCATGCTAGCAATTTTCCCTTTACACCTTTTGTAACTAAGGTGTGTAAAATTGCTTGCGGGCTCGCAAGTTCGAATGCTTTTTCTAGGTCAAGGAAGATCACTATAGCTGGACCTGAGTTAACTGTTCCAAGTAATGTGGCTATGCAGTTGGCAGTACCCACGCCTCTAGTGAAGCCAAATATGTGTTTATGCAGGTCTCCAGTCTTCCACAGTAGCCTATTTAAGACCATCCGTTCTGCAGTTTTACTAATGCATGATGTTAATGAAATGGGTCTGTAATTGCCAGGTTCTTTCGGCTTAGGAATCGGAATGATGTCTGCTTTCTTCCAAGAGGTCGGTAGTTTGCCTTGCTGCCAAGATGCGTTGATGATGTCCAATATTCTTTGTTCACCACAGGACCTGCATGTGCAATCATTGAGTATGTAATGGTATCAGCACCTGGTGCAGTGTCCTTACCACCTTTTTTGGCTCTGATTAGTTCTTGTGTGGTGAAGGGACAGTCACAGTCGTCATTTATAGCTATACTCGCATGAACGACTGTCAACCTCTCTTGTGTTAATTGTTCTTGCTGCCTGCGGACCACAGCAGGAAGCTGATATGAAAATGTTCGTTCTGCAAATTGGAGGGCAAGTCTCTCAGCCTCCTGCAATGGTTGAATACATGCCTGTGGTCGGGCTGGTCGACCTGATATAGTTTTAATCTGACCCCAGATCTTGCCAAGACTACTATGTTCGTTCAGAGTTTGACACCACTCAAACCATCTTGCCTCCTTTACTTCTCTAGTAACGCGTCTTGCATCAGATACCACCGCTCTTAGCAGAGTTCTTCCTTCTGGTGTGGGGTTTCTCTTCAGATGTTTTCTGAAGATGTTGACTCTGTGGTTCTGTTCTTTAACTTCACTACTATAGATATCAGCACCTGGTGCAGTGTCCTTACCACCTTTTTTGGCTCTGATTAGTTCTTGTGTGGTGAAGGGACAGTCACAGTCGTCATTTATAGCTATACTCGCATGAACGACTGTCAACCTCTCTTGTGTTAATTGTTCTTGCTGCCTGCGGACCACAGCAGGAAGCTGATATGAAAATGTTCGTTCTGCAAATTGGAGGGCAAGTCTCTCAGCCTCCTGCAATGGTTGAATACATGCCTGTGGTCGGGCTGGTCGACCTGATATAGTTTTAATCTGACCCCAGATCTTGCCAAGACTACTATGTTCGTTCAGAGTTTGACACCACTCAAACCATCTTGCCTCCTTTACTTCTCTAGAAACGCGTCTTGCATCAGATACCACCGCTCTTAGCAGAGTTCTTCCTTCTGGTGTGGGGTTTCTCTTCAGATGTTTTCTGAAGATGTTGACTCTGTGGTTCTGTTCTTTAACTTCACTACTATAGAACCAATAGTTCCTCCGTGGTGTGTTTCCTGTGATAATGACTGGAATAGCTTTGGTTGCAGCAGCTGCAATGGCGTCCTGCAGATTGGTCTCGTGTATGTTCAAATCCGCAGGAGGCGTGTATGTTGCAAACCAATTTTCAAGTTCAGCTTGGTATACATTCCAATTGGCCTTACTTAAATTCCACCTAGGTTGTGCAGGTGGTGTAGGAGGTCGTTCTATGTTTAGTGTTGTTACAGTAGCATAGTGGTCACTGGTGATCACCGGGTCTACTTCCCACTTCGCCCGATGCTTGAGTGCTGTTGAGATTAATGTAAGATCAAGGGACCCTCCTAGAATGTGAGTGGGTTCCCCAGTGTTGAGAAGTGTAATTTCAGGTACTTCTCGCAGAGCTGCAGGTAAATGGCGCCCATCAGCATTGGCTGGCCCAGTCGCACCTAACACTCGATGATGAGCATTAAAATCCCCAGCAATAATTACATTTTCCTGCGTGGCCAAGGCAAGCGCCGCCTCTGCTTCTAGTTTACGTCTAGGGGGCTTGTAAACGTTGTATATGAGGAGCTCAATATTAGCCATATCCACTGTCACCGCTAATACCTCTACGCCATCCCCACATGAAACTGGGTCTATTTTCTTGCTGGGTATGGTGTTCCTGACTAGGGTCATTAAGCCTCTTTGTCTCCCCTGCTCATACGGCATAACATAGTGCTGATACCCAGCTAATCTGAAGGATTTCGAGGCTGGGAAAAGAGTTTCTTCCAAAACGATTATATCTGCTTTCGTGCTGATTGCAGCCTCCCGAAGTGTGTGGTTTTTATTTCCAAGACCTTGTATGTTCCACTGCAGTATTCGTAACGGCCAGACGACGGTTTCGGATGGTGTTGCCTGTTCTAGGAGAACTCCTCTTCGGGATCGACCTCTATGGTCTCCACCTCGCAAGTCGTGTCGCCGCAAATCGGACTGCATTGACCGGCCGTGGTCATCCCCAGCAATGTTGGAATCCGTGCATAACTGTGGTCCATTACTGTGTTGCTGGCATTGCCGCATGTCGGACTGCATTGATTGGTCGACGCCGTTTCTGGTGTTGTTGGAACCTGTGCATCTCTGCTGTTCAATACGTCTGTGTTGGTGTTGTTGCATATCAGACTGCATGGGCCGTTGTTGTCTGTCACTGGCGGTGGAAGATCCTGTTGATCGTGGGTGGTCACTGCCACTTCCAGTTGCGTTTGTAAATGTCGAT
>WNGS01166226.1:12179349-12193815 GCA_020271785.1 Procambarus virginalis | reverse complement strand
GTATAATGTTTACAACATTAAAACAAACAAAACTGTTGTTGGATACAAACTACTTAAATTTAAAAATAACAACAAGCAGAAAATTCAAAAATTAAAACAAACAAAATGTTGATGAATACAAAAAACTTAAATTTGAAATAATAATATGGTAATATAAAAGAGACAAAGAACTGATAAATAATTTTGTACCTAACCATAATAAATAATATTATGCACTTAATCGTTTATTTAAATCATAATAATCAAAAGATAACTCTTTCCCAGTGTATCCTAATCAGAACTTTGTATACCTCATATGTAAGACCAATCCTGGAGTATGCGGCCCCAGCATGGAGCCCGTACCATGTCAAGCACAAGACGAAGCTGGAAAAACTTCAGAGCTAGAGCCACTAGACTAGTCCCAGAACTAAGAGGCATGAGTTACGAGGAAAGGCTGCGTGGAATGCACCTAACGTCGCTGCAAGATAGGAGAGCTCGGGGAGACATGATCACTACCAGCAAAATTCTCAAAGGAATTGACAGGGTAGACAAAGATAAGTTGTTTAACAAGGGGGGTACGCAAACAAGAGGACATAGGTGAAAACTGAATACCCAAATGAGCCAAGGGGCGTTAGAAAGAACTTTTTCAGTGTTAGAGCAGTTAACAATTGGAATGCATTAGGACGTGATGTGGTGGCGGCTGACTCCATACACAGTTTCAAATTTAGATATGATAGAGCCCAGTAGGCTCAGGAATCTGTACACCAGTTGATTGACATTTGAAAGGCGGGACTAAAGAGCTAGAGCACAACCCTAACTAGGTGAGTACATTAGTTTCTCGTTTTTATACAAATTTTCCCAGTGGCAAGAGTGTCGTGTTTACCCTTGCCGTGAGGTATAGAACCACAGCCCCACCCGAACACACCCTGCCAAGCACCCCACCCAAGTCACCCTTGTGACTGGACCAGTTGTGTGTGGGACGTTGGTACGGGAGCATGTACTGAATACCGCTCCCAGTTATTCGATACCAAGTCATTAACGTTCCCTTGCTGGACTATAAATTTGAGGTGTGAGTGTTGTATTAGGTTTTCACTTACACATTAACGATATATATAAGCATTAAGGAGTGAATTTAATGCTTCAAACAAAACTAATTCAATACTGCAACAGCAGTAATTTTTCACCCGACTGCATTCCTAAGTGTACGTGGCCGCTGCTTTCACCCTATTCAAGGCATGTGATAAAAGAAACTGTACTTGTGGTCGCTCTCGAACCAATTGATGCTGTGACGACGTATACTGAATTTTGTAACTAGCTCATCAAGATTGTAACTTGTTTAGCTAAATGAATTTTGGGGTTCAGTCCCTGAGCCCATGGACGTCGGGCTCTGGCTGCCAGTAGCTGTTTGTCGCTGACTGGTGGTGGTTGTTCGTTAGTGTGGGGCGCCAGCTGACTGGGGCGGAGGTCAGCAATATGGCGGCGGCTGGTGGTGGCCGCATCTGCCGGGTGAATACTGCTGATTTGGAGTTCTCTGCGCCGGTGGATTGGGACCTTGTGACGGCTGCGCTTATAGATGTCCTGCGTGTGGATGTGAAGGATCTCATCGGTCTCGAGAAGTTTTCTCCCACTCGCGTGGCGGTGACGTTTGCCACGTCGCCTGGGTACGAGCAGTTTGTGGGGCGTTGGGCTGAGCTGCCGACTCTCCTTCCTCATTCGGCTGTTTCCGTGACTGTCTCGGATCCATGGGGTCCACTGACATTTGTGAGTGTGCACGGGGTACCTGTTACGTTTCCTGAGGTGGAGCTTTCCTCTGTGTTTGCGAGGTATGGCTCGGTGATGCGTCATCGTTACAACTTGTTTAGTGCCGGGCGGCACCACCAGGCGGAGGCCTGGTGGTGCCTCCGCCTGGGTACTCCGCCTGGTGATGCCTCCGCCTGGGTACTTGCACGCTGCATATGCGCCTCACGGAGTCCATCTCCTCCAAGGTTATGTGCTGTGGTCTTCCTCTCCGTGTTTTCTATCCAGGGCAGGCCTGCACGTGCTTCCGTTGCGGGGAGGAGGGCCATGACGCTGCCCAGTGTGAGGTTCCTCGAGTGGAGACTGCTTCTGTGTTCAGTGTGGGGGATTTCCCCCCCCCCCCTCCGTGGGACTGATGCCTCCCTGGCCGGTCCTCGGCGTGGGGGTGTGCCTGGTGGTGCACCTGCGACTGCTGTGCCTGGTGGTGCACCTGCGTCTGCTGTGCCTGGTGGTGCACCTGCGTCTGCTGTGCCTGGTGGTGCACCTGCGTCTGCTGTGCCTGGTGGTGCACCTGCGACTGCTGTGCCTGGTTGTGCACCTGCGTCTGCTGTGCCTGGTGGTGCACCTGCGTCTGCTGTGCCTGGTGGTGCACCTGCGTCTGCTGTGCATGGTGGTGCATCTGCGTCTGCTGTGCATGGTGGTGCACCTGCGTCTGTTGTGCCTGGTGTTGCACCTGCGTCTGCTGTGCCTGGTGGTGCACCTGCGTCTGCTGTGCCTGGTGGTGCGCCTGCGTCTGCTGTGCCTGGTGGTGCGCCTGCGACTGCTGTGCCTGGTGGTGCACCTGCGACTGCTGTGCCTGGTGGTGCACCTGCGACTGCTGTGCCTGGTGGTGCACCTGCGACTGCTGTGCCTGGTGGTGCACCTGCGACTGCTGTGCCTGGTGGTGCACCTGCGTCTGCTGTGCCTGGTGGTGCACCTGCGACTGCTGTGCCTGGTGGTGCACCTGCGACAGCTGTGCCTGGTGGTGCACCTGCGTCTGCTGTGCCTGGTGGTGCACCTGCGTCTGCTGTGCCTGGTGGTGCACCTGCGACTGCTGTGCCTGGTGGTGCACCTGCGACTGCTGTGCCTGGTGGTGCACCTGCGACTGCTGTGCCTGGTGGTGCACCTGCGTCTACTGTGCCTGGTGGTGCACCTGCGACTTCTGTGCCTGGTGGTGCACCTGCGACTGCTGTGCCTGGTGGTGCACCTGCGTCTGCTGTGCCTGGTGGTGCACCTGCGTCTGCTGTGCCTGGTGGTGCACCTGCGTCTGCTGTGCCTGGTGGTGCACCTCCGTCTGCTGTGCCTGGTGGTGCGCCTGCGTCTGCTGTGCCTGGTGGTGCGCCTGCGTCTGCTCTGCCTGGTGGTGCACCTGCGACTGCTGTGCCTGGTAGTGCACCTGCGCCTGCTGTGCCTGGTGGTGCGCCTGTGACTGCTATGCCTGGTGGTGCACCTACGACTTCTGTGCCTGGTGGTGCACCTGCGACTGCTGTGCCTGGTGGTGCACCTGCGACTGCTGTGCCTGGTGGTGCACCTGCGACTGCTGTGCCTGGTGGTGCACCTGCGACTGTTGTGCCTGGTGGTGCACCTGTAACTGTTGTGCCTGGTGGTGCACCTGCGACTGTTGTGCCTGGTGGTGCACCTGCGACTGTTGTGCCTGGTGGTGCACCTGCGACTGTTGTGCCTGGTGGTGCACCAGCGACTGTTGTGCCTGGTGGTGCACCTGTGACTGTTGTGCCTGGTGGTGCACCTGTGACTGTTGTGCCTGGTGGTGCACCTGTGACTGTTGTGCCTGGTGGTGCACCTGTGACTGTTGTGCCTGGTGGTGCACCTGTGACTGTTGTGCCTGGTGGTGCACCTACGACTTCTGTGCCTGGTGGTGCGCCTGTGACTGTTGTGCCTGGTGGTGCACCTGTGACTGTTGTGCCTGGTGGTGCACCTGTGACTGTTGTGCCTGGTGGTGCACCTGTGACTGTTGTGCCTGGTGGTGCGCCTGTGACTGTTGTGCCTGGTGGTGCACCTGTGACTGTTGTGCCTGGTGGTGCACCTGTGACTGTTGTGCCTGGTGGTGCACCTGTGACTGTTGTGCCTGGTGGTGCACCTACGACTTTGTGCCTGGTGGTGCACCTGCGACTGTTGTGCCTGGTGGTGCACCTGTGACTGTTGTGCCTGGTGGTGCGCCTGTGACTGTTGTGCCTGGTGGTGCGCCTGTGACTGTTGTGCCTGGTGGTGCGCCTGTGACTGTTGTGCCTGGTGGTGCGCCTGTGACTGTTGTGCCTGGTGGTGCACCTGTGACTGTTGTGCCTGGTGGTGCACCTGTGACTGTTGTGCCTGGTGGTGCACCTGTGACTGTTGTGCCTGGTGGTGCACCAGTGACTGTTGTGCCTGGTGGTGCACCTGTGACTGTTGTGCCTGGTGGTGCACCTGTGACTGTTGTGCCTGGTGGTGCACCTGTGACTGTTGTGCCTGGTGGTGCACCTGTGACTGTTGTGCCTGGTGGTGCACCTGTGACTGTTGTGCCTGGTGGTGCCCTGTGACTGTTGTGCCTGGTGGTGCACCTGTGACTGTTGTGCCTGGTGGTGCACCTGTGACTGTTGTGCCTGGTGGTGCACCTGTGACTGTTGTGCCTGGTGGTGCACCTGTGACTGTTGTGCCTGGTGGTGCACCTGTGACTGTTGTGCCTGGTGGTGCACCTACGAGTTCTGTGCCTGGTGGTGCACCTGTGACTGTTGTGCCTGGTGGTGCACCTGTGACTGTTGTGCCTGGTGGTGCACCTGTGACTGTTGTGCCTGGTGGTGCACCTGTGACTGTTGTGCCTGGTGGTGCACCTACGACTTCTGTGCCTGGTGGTGCACCTACGACTTCTGTGCCTGGTGGTGCACCTACGACTTTGTGCCTGGTGGTGCACCTACGACTTCTGTGCCTGGTGGTGCACCTGCAACTGTTGTGCCTGGTAGTGCACCTGCGACTGTTGTGCCTGGTGGTGCACCTGCGACTGTTGTGCCTGGTGGTGCACCTGCGACTGTTGTGCCTGGTGGGGCACCTGTGACTGTTGTGCCTGGTGGTGCACCTGTGACTGTTGTGCCTGGTGGTGCACCTGTGACTGTTGTGCCTGGTGGTGCACCTGTGACTGTTGTGCCTGGTGGTGCACCTGTGACTGTTGTGCCTGGTGGTGCACCTGCGACTGTTGTGTCTGGTGGTGCACCTGTGACTGTTGTGCCTGGTGGTGCACCTGCGATAGTTGTGCCTGGTGGTACGCCTGTGACTGTTGTGCCTGGTGGAGCACCTGTGACTGTTGTGCCTGGTGGTGCACCTGTGACTGTTGTGCCTGGTGGAGCACCTGTGACTGTTGTGCCTGGTGGTGCACCTGTGACTGTTGTGCCTGGTGGTGCACCTGTGACTGTTGTGCCTGGTGGTGCACCTGTGACTGTTGTGCCTGGTGGTGCACCTGTGACTGTTGTGCCTGGTGGTGCACCTGTGACTGTTGTGCCTGGTGGTGCACCTGTGACTGTTGTGCCTGGTGGTGCACCTGTGACTGTTGTGCCAAGTGGTGCACCTGTGACTGTTGTGCCTGGTGGTGCGCCTGTGACTGTTGTGTCTGGTGGTGCGCCTGTGACTGTTGTGCCTGGTGGTGCACCTGTGACTGTTGTGCCTGGTGGTGCACCAGTGACTGTTATGCCTGGTGGTGCACCAGTGACTGTTGTGCCTGGTGGTGCACCTGTGACTGTTGTGCCTGGTGGTGCACCAGTGACTGTTGTGCCTGGTGGTGCACCTGCGACTGTTGTGCCTGGTGGTGCGCCTGTGACTGTTGTACCTGGTGGTGCGTCTGTGACTGTTGTGCCTGGTGGTGCACCAGTGACTGTTGTGCCTGGTGGTGCACCTGTGACTGTTGTGCCTGGTGGTGCACCAGTGACTGTTGTGCCTGGTGGTGCACCTGCGACTGTTGTGCCTGGTGGTGCGTCTGTGACTGTTGTGCCTGGTGGTGCACCAGTGACTGTTATGCCTGGTGGTGCACCAGTGACTGTTGTGCCTGGTGGTGCACCTGTGACTGTTGTGCCTGGTGGTGCACCAGTGACTGTTGTGCCTGGTGGTGCACCTGTGACTGTTGTGCCTGGTGGTGCACCAGTGACTGTTGTGCCTGGTGGTGCACCTGCGACTGTTGTGCCTGGTGGTGCGTCTGTGACTGTTGTGCCTGGTGGTGCGTCTGTGACTGTTGTGCCTGGTGGTGCACCTGTGACTGTTGTGCCTGGTGGTGCACCTGTGACTTGTGCCTGGTGGTGCACCTGTGACTGTTGTGCCTGGTGGTGCACCTGTGACTTCTGTGCCTGGTGGTGCACCTGTGACTGTTGTGCCTGGTGGTGCACCTGTGACTGTTGTGCCTGGTGGGGCACCAGCGACTGTTGTGCCTGGTGGTGCGCCTGTGACTGTTGTGCCTGGTGGTGCACCTGTGACTGTTGTGCCTGGTGGTGCACCTGTGACTGTTGTGCCTGGTGGTGCACCTGTGACTGTTGTGCCTGGTGGTGCACCTGTGACTGTTGTGCCTAGTGGTGCACCTGTGACTGTTGTGCCTGGTGGTGCACCTGTGACTGTTGTGCCTGGTGGTGCGCCTGTGACTGTTGTGCCTGGTGGTGCACCTGTGACTGTTGTGCCTGGTGGTGCACCTGTGACTGTTGTGCCTGGTGGTGCACCTGCGACTGTTGTGCCTGGTGGTGCACCTGCGACTGTTTTGCCTGGTGGTGCGCCTGCGACTGTTGTGCCTGGTGGTGCACCTGCGACTGTTGTGCCTGGTGGTGCACCTGTGACTGTTGTGCCTGGTGGTGCACCTGTGACTGTTGTGCCTGGTGGTGCACCTGTGACTGTTGTGCCTGGTGGTGCACCTGTGACTGTTGTGCCTGGTGGTGCACCTGTGACTGTTGTGCCTGGTGGTGCACCTGTGACTGTTGTGCCTGGTGGTGCACCTGTGACTGTTGTGCCTGGTGGTACACCTGTGACTGTTGTGCCTGGTGGGGCACCTGTGACTGTTGTGCCTGGTGGTGCACCTGTGACTGTTGTGCCAGGTGGTGCACCTGTGACTGTTGTGCCTGGTGGGGCACCTGTGACTGTTGTGCCTGGTGGTGCACCTGTGACTGTTGTGCCAGGTGGGGCACCTGTGACTGTTGTGCCTGGTGGGGCACCTGTGACTGTTGTGCCTGGTGGTGCACCTGTGACTGTTGTGCCTGTTGGTGCACCTGCGACTGTTGTGCCTGGTGGTGCACCTGCGCCTGTGGTGTCTCCTGTGCCAGCTGTGATGGGGGACGTGGCTGCTCCTGCTTCCCGTCTGCCACTTCCGGTGGATGTGGGGGTGCAATCTATTCCTGGTGCTTCGATGGTGGATGGGCATGGTGTTGGGAGTGTCGTCTCGGTGCCTCCCGGTGTGGGAGGTGTGTTCGTTGAGGGTGACGGATGCGTCGTCGATGGTGCCAGTGTTCCGGTGGCCTGACTTGCGTGTCCGAATTCTGCTCCCCCTGAGGGTGCGTTCCATGCAGGGGCGTTGACCTCCCTTGCTCCTCGCCGGAAGCGCGTTGCGGGAGAGCGCTCACGCAGCAGAGAGCCCCCTGGCAAACGGGTTGAGACTTTGCGGAGTTGTGCCTTGGGTGGTACTCCCCCTCCTCCTCCTAATTCTCCTGTGCCTGATATGGATTCCGGAAGTAATGCAGTGCCGGATGGCAGCAAGATTTCCTCCTCGAGGGTGGACGTCAGTGCTACCTGGTCTGTAGAGGAGGGGTCTCGGCGTGCTTCGATGGGTGATGCCGGCACTGTCCGCCTCCTGCGGGATCAGAAGCCCGGCATTCAGGTGGATTCCCCGGTGGTGGGGCAGCGGCAAGTTGAGCCTCAGGATGATGACGACGCCTCTGCAGCGGGTGGCTCTGTGCCCCCTGGTGAGACTGGGGGAGCTGGGGGTCATTGATGGGTTCGATGGCGCCTGCTATTGTTTGTGCGTCTTTGAATGTTCGTGGTTTGAATGCTTTGGCGGTCCAATTGGGCCTTGTGGATGTGCTTCGGGAGCAGCGTGTAGATGTGACTCTGATCCAGGAGCACAATGTTCGGGATGTGTCTGTGTTGCAGGGGTTGTGTGCTGAATATCATGTTGTGTTGAACCCGCCTAGGACGTCCTTTGGGGGAACGCTGATGTTGTTTTCGCGGAGGGCGTCTATTTCCGTGCTTCACACGGAAATGGATGAAGAAGGGCGGGTGTTGTTTGTGCAGGCTGAATATTTGGGGGTTGTGATTCCGTTCTTGACGGTGTATGCCCCTTCTGGGGTGGCGCATCGTCTGGACCGGGAGCTGTTTTTTCGGGAGGGGCTTTTACCATACCTGTGGCATGATATGCGGGATTTGATCTTTGGGGGGGATTTTAATTGTGTTACATGTGTGAGGGACTGCTCTAGTAATCACCCTCGGCATGTTTCGGCCACTTTAAATGAGGTTTTGCGTGCGTGCGGGTTTCGCGATGCGGCTGTTTTGTGTGGCGGCTCATTGGAGTATACCTTCGCGGCGCATGGGGCGAGTTCTAGGTTGGATAGGTTCTATGTTTCTGGTGGGGAGTGCTCGGTTTTTGATTTTCGCACGGTCCCGGTGGCTTTCTCGGATCATTGTTTGGTGGTTGTCCGGATTGGTGTGCGGAGTCAGGTGCGGGTGGGGACTGGGTGGTGGAAATTAAATTGTCGGTTATTACGTTGTCCGCATATTTGTGCGCAGTTTCGGGCCTGGTGGGTTGGCATCGTTGCTCGGAAAGCTGATTTCTCCTCTTTGTTCGTTTGGTGGGAGTGGTGTAAGGTGGAGTGTCGGAGGTTTTTTGGGATTGTTGCTAAGCGGGAGGCTGCCGGGAGGTTTGGTCTGCTGCGGTTACTTCAGGCGCGTTTGTCTGGTTTATATGTGCGGTTGAATGCTGGGGTTGACTGCTTTAGTGAGATTGCTGAGTGTAAGGAGCGTATTTGTGATTTGCGTGCGGTGTTGGCTGACGGTGTTCGAGTGCGTGCGCGTGTAGCTGAGCGGGTGGATGGGGAGAGGCTCTCTCCCTTTCTTTTAGGGAGGGAGAAGGCTGCTCGGGGTTCCGTTCTTCTCAAGGGCCTTCGGCGTCCTGATGGGTCTGTGCTTTCTAGCACGGAGGGTGTTCTGCTTACCGCGCAGCAGGAGTTGGAGGCACTCTATGGGGTGGTGCATGGGGATAGTGTGCTCGCGGGTTCCTTTTTGGACGAGTGCTTCCCCGGTTTGTCGCAAGCGGAGTGTGCCCAGTTGGTGCAGGATGTTTCCATGGTGGAGCTCCGGGAGGTGGTTTGGTCGTTTCGTTCGGGAGAGTGCCAGGTGCGGATGGCCTGCCCATTGAATTTTACCTTACTTTTGGGATGTGTTGGGGGAGGTGCTTTTGGAAGTGGTGCTGGCGTGTTTGCGTTTGGGTGCTCTGCCTGATTCCTTTTGTGACATGATCGGGAGCTGCTCCCAAAGACAGGCGATTTGCAGTTGTTTTCTAATTGGAGGCCTATTACGCTCTAAATGTGGATTATAAAATTCTTTCTAAGGTTTTTGCGCGTCGCTGTCGGGTGTCGTTGCGTCGGTGGTCTCTATGGAGCAATTTTGTGGTGTGCCTGGCCGTGCCCTGATGCATTGCAATGCCTTATTTCGTGACGTGATTCTCTATGCGTCCGAGAATCGGCTTTCGGCGGCTATGATCAGCTTGGTCTGGTCAAAGGCCTTCGATCGGGTGTCTTTAGAGTTTGTTTTTAGTGCTATGGAGAGGCTTGGGTTTCCGGTGGTGTTTGTGGGGTGGGTCCGTTTGTTGTATGTCCAGAGTCGCAGTCGCGTTTGTGTGAATGGATTTTTAGTTCTTTTTTTCCTATTTGCTGTTCCGTTCGTCAGGGGTGTCCACTGTCCATGCTGTTATATCTGATTTTTCAGGAACCTCTCTTCCGGGTGGTGAAAGCGTGTTCCTTGATTGTGCCTCCTTGTCTGCCGTCCGGTCTTCGGCTACCCATTTGCGGGTATGCTGACGACACCGTTCTGTTTGTAGCTTCAGAGGGTTCTGTTGGAGCTGTCCAGGACGTTCTCCTCCGGTTTGAGTCCGCTACGGGGGCTGTTCTCAATCGGGCGAAGTCGGGGTTGATGGGGATCGGTGAGTGGGCCTCCCGCCTGGTGTGGGAAAGGTCGTGGTTTCCGGTGGTCTCCTCGATTTGGGTTCTCGGGGTTACTTGGTTTGCCTCCTATGACCAATCCTTGGAGTGGAATTGGGATGCCNAAAAAAATGAGGTGATTTGATAAAATGCTATGCCCAAGATAACCATCCGTGCCGGCGGGGAAGTGGTTCTATAGCTCAGGCTATCACTTCCTTATGTCCGGTCGTGATGGTCAAGCGGATTAAGGCGCCCTGTAGTTACCAGTTGCTTTGCTCCTGGGAGTATGGGTTCGAGTCACTTCTGGGGTGTGAGTTTTCAGTTGTATCTAGTCCTGGGGACCATTCAGGCTTGTTTGCATTTGTGTTCCTCACGTGTTGCCCCAAAAAATGAGGTGATTTGATAAAATGCTATGCCCAAGATAACCATCCAGGTGCCGGCGGGGAAGTGGTTCATATAGCTCAGGCTATCACTTCCTTATGTCCGTCGTGATGGTCAAGCGGATTAAGGCGCCCTGTAGTTACAGTTGCTTTGCTCCTGGGAGTATGGGTTCGAGTCACTTCTGGGGTGTGAGTTTTCAGTTGTATCTAGTCCTGGGGACCATTCAGGCTTGTTTGCATTTGTGTTCCTCACGTGTTGCCCAAAAAATGAGGTGATTTGATAAAATGCTATGCCCAAGATAACCATCCAGGTGCCGGCGGGGAAGTGGTTCATATAGCTCAGGCTATCACTTCCTTATGTCCGGTCGTGATGGTCAAGCGGATTAAGGCGCCCTGTAGTTACCAGTTGCTTTGCTCCTGGGAGTATGGGTTCGAGTCACTTCTGGGGTGTGAGTTTTCAGTTGTATCTAGTCCTGGGGACCATTCAGGCTTGTTTGCATATATATATATATATATATTATATATATATATATATATATATATATATACTAAACTAATCGTAAGTGGACTGGTAATGGCCAGTAATTAGGTGGTTAAATGATAACTTTAGATGAGGCAAAAATCCACTAATGATTCTACACAACTTAGAGAATTATTGATGTTTGTCAAAGGGTAAATACACCTTGAATAATATTACTTATGTTAATGAGCTGAGCTGAGAAGTTAAGTCATATATATACAAACCCAGCCCTGGCTACTATCCGCACTCGACTGGCGAGAACTGTGAGCCCTGCTAGTTGGGACCAAACTACTACCAACAGGATTCCGTCCTCTGCCACTGGAGGGCGTGGACGTAGGGCTCTGGCTGCCAGTAGCTGTTTGTCGCTGACTGGTGGTGGTTGCTCGTTGGTGTGGGGCGCCAGCTGACTGGGGCGGAGGTCAGCAATATGGCGGCGGCTGGTGGTGGCCGCATCCGCCGTGTGAATAGTGCTCGTCTGGAGTTCTC
The DNA here is from genome assembly GCA_020271785.1 of Procambarus virginalis. Classification (NCBI taxonomy): domain Eukaryota; kingdom Metazoa; phylum Arthropoda; class Malacostraca; order Decapoda; family Cambaridae; genus Procambarus; species Procambarus virginalis. Next base: position 12,182,530 of record WNGS01166226.1, on the reverse strand, counting down.
TGCGCCGGTGGATTGGGAACTTGTGGCGGCTGCGCTTCTGGATGTCCTGCATGTGGATGTTAAGGATCTCCTCGGTCTCGAGAAATTTTCTCCCACTCGAGTGGCGGTGACGTTTGCCACGTCACCTGGATACGAGCAGTTTGTGGGGCGTTGAAACGAGCGGACGACTCTCCTTCCTCATTCGGCTGTTTCCGTGACTGTCTCTGATCCGTGGGGTCCACTGACCTTTGTGAGCGTGCACGAGGTACCTGTTACGTTTTCTGAGGGGGAGCTTTCCTCTGTGTTTGCGAGGTATGGTTCGGTGATGCGTCATCGATACAACTTGTTTAGTGCCGGGCGGCTGCGGGGCCTCCGTCTGGGTACTTGCACGCTGCATATGCGCCTCACGGAGTCCATCCCCTCTAAGGTTATGTTCTGTGGTCTTCCTCTCCGTGTTTTCTATCCAGGGCAGGCCCGCACGTGCTTCCGCTGCGGGGAGGAGGGCCATGACGCTGCCCAGTGTGAGGTTCCTCGAGTGGAGACTGCTTCTGTGTTCAGTGTGGGGGATTTCCCCCCCCCCCCTCCGTGAGACTGATGCCTCCCTGGCCGGTCCTCGGCGTGGGTGTGTGCCTGGTGGTGCACCTGCGACTGTTGTGCCTGGTGGTGCACCTGCGACTGTTGTGCCTGGTGGTGCACCTGCGACTGTTGTGCCTGGTGGTCCACCTGAGACTGTTGTGCCTGGTGGTCCACCTGAGACTGTTGTGCCTGGTGGTGCACCTGCGACTGTTGTGCCTGGTGGTGCACCTGTGACTGTTGTGCCTGGTGGTGCACCTGTGACTGTTGTGCCTGGTGGTGCACCTGAGACTGTTGTGCCTGGTGGTCCACCTGCGACTGTTGTGCCTGGTGGTCCACCTGTGACTGTTGTGCCTGGTGGTGCACCTGTGACTGTTGTGCCTGGTGGTGCACCTGAGACTGTTGTGCCTGGTGGTGCACCTGTGACTGTTGTGCCTGGTGGTGCACCTGTGACTGTTGTGCCTGGTGGTGCACCTGTGACTGTTGTGCCTGGTGGTGCACCTGTGACTGTTGTGCCTGGTGGTGCACCTGTGACTGTTGTGCCTGGTGGTGCACCTGTGACTGTTGTGCCTGGTGGTGCACCTGTGACTGTTGTGCCTGGTGGTGCACCTGTGACTGTTGTGCCTGGTGGTGCACCTGTGACTGTTGTGCCTGGTGGTGCACCTGTGACTGTTGTGCCTGGTGGTGCACCTGTGACTGTTGTGCCTGGTGGTGCACCTGAGACTGTTGTGCCTGGTGGTGCACCTGTGACTGTTGTGCCTGGTGGTCCACCTGTGACTGTTGTGCCTGGTGGTGCACCTGTGACTGTTGTGCCTGGTGGTGCACCTGAGACTGTTGTGCCTGGTGGTGCACCTGAGACTGTTGTGCCTGGTGGTGCACCTGTGACTGTTGTGCCTGGTGGTGCACCTGTGACTGTTGTGCCTGGTGGTGCACCTGCGACTGTTGTGCCTGGTGGTCCACCTGCGACTGTTGTGCCTGGTGGTCCACCTGTGACTGTTGTGCCTGGTGGTCCACCTGTGACTGTTGTGCCTGGTGGTCCACCTGCGACTGTTGTGCCTGGTGGTGCACCTGTGACTGTTGTGCCTGGTGGTGCACCTGTGACTGTTGTGCCTGGTGGTCCACCTGTGACTGTTGTGCCTGGTGGTCCACCTGTGACTGTTGTGCCTGGTGGTCCACCTGTGACTGTTGTGCCTGGTGGTCCACCTGCGACTGTTGTGCCTGGTGGTCCACCTGCGACTGTTGTGCCTGGTGGTCCACCTGCGACTGTTGTGCCTGGTGGTCCACCTGTGACTGTTGTGCCTGGTGGTGACCTATGACTGTTGTGCCTGGTGGTGCACCTGTGACTGTTGTGCCTGGTGGTGCACCTGTGACTGTTGTGCCTGGTGGTGCACCTGAGACTGTTGTGCCTGGTGGTGCACCTGTGACTGTTGTGCCTGGTGGTGCACCTGTGACTGTTGTGCCTGGTGGTGCACCTGCGACTGTTGTGCCTGCTGGTGCACCTGCGACTGTTGTGCCTGCTGGTGCACCTGCGACTGTTGTGCCTGGTGGTGCACCTGCGACTGTTGTGCCTGGTGGTGCACCTGCGACTGTTGTGCCTGGTGGTGCACCTGCGACTGTTGTGCCTGGTGGTGCACCTGTGACTGTTGTGCCTGGTGGTCCACCTGTGACTGTTGTGCCTGGTGGTGGTGCACATGTGACTGTTGTGCCTGGTGGTGGTGCACATGTGACTGTTGTGCCTGGTGGTGCACCTGTGACTGTTGTGCCTGGTGGTGCACCTGTGACTGTTGTGCCTGGTGGTGCACCTGCGACTGTTGTGCCTGGTGGTGACCCTGTGACTGTTGTGCCTGGTGGTGCACCTGCGACTGTTGTGCCTGGTGGTGCACCTGAGACTGTTGTGCCTGGTGGTGCACCTGAGACTGTTGTGCCTGGTGGTGCACCTGTGACTGTTGTGCCTGGTGGTGCACCTGCGACTGTTGTGCCTGGTGGTGCACCTGCGACTGTTGTGCCTGCTGGTGCACCTGCGACTGTTGTGCCTGGTGGTGCACCTGCGACTGTTGTGCCTGGTGGTGCACCTGCGACTGTTGTGCCTGGTGGTGCACCTGCGACTGTTGTGCCTGGTGGTGCACCTGCGACTGTGTGCCTGGTGGTGCACCTGCGACTGTTGTGCCTGGTGGTGCACCTGCGACTGTTGTGCCTGGTGGTGCACCTGTGACTGTTGTGCCTGGTGGTCCACCTGTGACTGTTGTGCCTGGTGGTGCACTGTGACTGTTGTGCCTGGTGGTGGTGCCTGTGACTGTTGTGCCTGGTGTGTTGCACCTGTGACTGTTTGTGCCTGGTGGTGCACCTGTGACTGTTGTGCCTGTGGTNGTGGAATGACTTTCCCAACCATGTTAAAGACTGTACCTCTCTCAACCAGTTTAAGATTAAAACTAAACACTACCAAATAAATTCCCTGTAACCTACCTTACCCCCTCTATTGTCACCCATGTCTGTTTTTTTTAATCAACGCTGTTTGTCGACCTATTGTATTTGTGCTGCTTTTTCAGTCATGTCCCCCCCCTTCTTTTATCTTTATTTGTATTTGTTCCCAACACATTTTATTCTTTATGCTCAATTAGTATTAAGTTTT
>WNGS01166226.1:12152128-12171886 GCA_020271785.1 Procambarus virginalis | reverse complement strand
CCTATAAGCGAAGGATCCTTGGGATTCGTTCCCTGAGAAATATATTCCTGTCTCTGAGAATGTATTCCTCGCTCATGATTCCTTTGTGTATTGTGTGTTGTGGGTTGTTTCCATTTGTGGCATGGTTGTGGGGTGCGGGTCGGGTGTGTGTGTGTGTGGGTAGGGCGGGTTGTGTTTCCTGGTTTTCCTGCGTGCTCCGGTTTGTGGTTGTGGTTTGTGTGGCTTGTGTGTGTGGTGTGTGTGTGTGTGTGTGTGTGGGGCTCCTGTGCGGTCCAGAGTTTGGTTGGTGTGTGTATGTCTGGTTGTGGATGTCGTGTTCTTATGTTATGTTTGTGGTTCTTGTTTTATGATGCTGTTTGTGCGCTTGTTTGTGTCATGTTGAGTGCCCTTCAGGATGTTGGCGTGACCCGGTCCTGGGTTTATGCTTTTTGTCGTGTTTTGTCATTGTGCTTTTCGTTTTGTTTGATGTATACTTGTTTTCCTTTCTTGTTGTTATTTTTCTTCTTCTTATTATTATTATTATTATTATTATTTTCGTTTGTGTTGGTGCCTCTCCTTGTGTGTTTGCGGTGCTGGTGGCCTTGTTCTGAATATTTAATGTTTTGGTGTGTATTTCTGTATTTTATTCCGCTGTGTTTTAACTTACTTGTTGTATTTTGTTTATAATTATTGTTGTTTTGTGGTCGGCCCTTCCGGCCGGCGTTTTTGTGTTTAGTACATTGTTCCTCTATGTTTTTGCACGTTTGTGCTTTGTTATTTTGTTCTGTTTCTATGTTGTAATTGTTTACTTTTATTGTGCTAATAAGCATGCTTGCATGTAAAAATAAAAAAAAAAGTGATATTTAAACAGAGTTTTTTTTATAATTGGGGGCCGGTCGGCCGAACGGACAGCATGTTGGACTTGTGCTGTGGTCCCGGGTTCGATCCCGGGCGCCGGAGAGAAACAATGGGCAGAGTTTCTTTCACCCTATGCCCTGTTACTTAGAAGTAAATAGGTACCTGGGTTTAGTCGGTTGTCACGGGTGCCTCCTGGGGGTGGAGGCCTGGTCGAGGACCGGGCCGCGGGGACACTAAAGCCCCGAAATCATCTCAAGATAACCTCAAGATATCTCAAGATAACCTCAAGATATCTCAAGATAATAACTACATGATTTTTCTAATGGATACTTTCATAATTCGTTGAATAATATCATGTTATTCCAGCTCTCGGTCTACTATTTAATTTGATGAGACGAATGTGTTTGAATATTCTTCGTGAACTATTATAGAGATCCAAATGCATTATGCATTTTTCAACATTAATTTTCCTTTTCGAAGGTTATTATATTTCTAGGTAAAATATAATTATCTTTATCAGAGCTGCCATGACGATCGATATAATTTTACTTCTGGGAGCAGGGTTTTCGTACACACAGTTCCGGCTCATATTACTGAAGGATATATACACATTTGTGGACGGTTTCATCCTCGTAGAAAAGGTATGCTTAAGGTATTAAGACCAATATCAAGGACAGATGTTGGAGTATCTCAAGGTCTCTCTTATAATTTTGGTTATAGGTGGTAATTTCCCTAAAGATAAAGCAGAAGAAACTCGTCAATGAGAGCCCCTTAGCATTAGTACTGCGAAAAATAAATATTAATTAAATAAAATTAATAAAATAAATAAAAGCTTACTTCATGAACATGAAAACATCAAACTTTTAATCCGCGTTAGAGGTGTTTCATAATATCATTGTACTATTTTTCTGTTAACTAATTTAAACAGATTCATGGTACTGTGGCTGTGTGACGGTGTCCCAAAAGCAAGTATGGATGCCAGTATGGTTATTGACATCCTTATGAAGCAGGGGTCAGAAATTTTCTTGTGTATTATACCAAACAAATTTGTGTTAAATGATATTACCACCAGACTTCACAGTAAACAAAAGCAAAAACAAACTAATGCTAATTGCTCTTAAATGAAGAATAAACTCTCAAGTTGAAGAATTAGCGAAAGACTTTAAAAACCACAAATGGTGTTACAAGATAGATGTGAAAACCAAGTGGAGATTCTCATCTTATCTGCAAGGGTATGTTGTCTGCAAGAGTATGTTGTCTGCAAGGGTATGTTTTCTGCAAGGGTATGTTTTCTGCAAGGGTATGTTCTCTGCATGGGTATGTTGTCTGGAAGGGTAATTTGTCTGCAAGGGTATGTTGTCCGTCGATTTTCATTAGCGTATTCTTAGCTTAACACTATGAATCTAATGATGGATATTTCAAATGGACTATGCAGGATACATTGATTCATTCGCTTGAGATCAACACAGTCACCCGCTTCTAATTGTCCAGGGAGTATATTTAATGATGCATTTTACCAAGAGATTATCAAAGCATTTTTTGTCCGGACTTCCATCTCTGCTTCCCATATTCAAACAGATTTTTCATGGAGATCTATGCCTCGGCGCAGGCTGAGGCTGAGGCTTTAATCCTGGGGAGTGTCTGTAATTCAACCTTGGGGGGGAGGGGGGGTACCTCGATACAAACCTAGCGTGTATTTATACGTTGGCTGCCTCTCCCGCCAACACAGTGAATTAAATTATATTAATAACCCGGTATACCGGTATGTGGCAAACTAAGGTCACAGGACAGATTCTTTGAGTACCCTTTCAACGATTTCTCACCGACTTCACTTCATTCATACTACTTTGATTCCTGTGATATAACCCAGCGCTTATCCAACTTTAGTTAGCACCACCAATTTCGTGAGCTTCTACCTATCACGTCAGTCTCTTGCAACGCACAGCATCAAAGGCTTTGCTAAAGTTAAGGAACATATCGGTACAATCTTTTACAGAATCTGCCTCAAATAAACTGTAATAGAATGAAAGCAAATTTGTTAATCATGAAAGGCCTTTACATTAATGAATGATTTACAACGACGTTTTTCCAAGATGTAAACGAATGGCATGCAAGCACTGATTCAAGCAATTTCTTCCCGTCCTCACACAATAGACGTTCAGCTAGGCCTATAGTTCGACCATATTAGCAACTTTCCAAAAGTCCAGAAATCGGCTCTGCTAATAACTTTAAACAAACATTAAACAAACAACGAACTTTACTCTTAGATAAGAACCTGGGAAATGCTTTGACTGGCACTTAGAACTGTGTGTGCTTTAATTTACACATTGCTTAATAACGTTCATCACTAGTGACCACTTAACCTAATCAACTTACCTTCTTCACTACTTAAAAGATTTGTTCAGCTACAGGAAACTTAGGTATTTATTAAACTCAACAATTATTTTACGAGCATGTGGCGCGAGTTGGAGGTAGTTTACGAGAACAAATACGAACCCGACAGCCTTCCTTTGACATTTTCTGAAGGTTCATAGCCCTAATATACGGTTGTAAAAACGCGTGTGTGTCTTGGCCTCACACGTCTGGGGTCCACAGTTCGAGTCTCCTAGAGCCCCGGAGAATGGAATACGGTTATAAAGTCGCATCACTTTTTAAAAGCTAGTAACTGTTATATGTCAAATCTCATTTCAGCAAGTAATTTATGAGACTAATTAAGGTAATGAATAATTGGGGTGGGTGTTGCCTCGCTGAATTATCGCCCTTCCATAGAACCCAACAAATCTCTGTTGCAGACTAGCTACAAGACATATACTTACCTCTATAATTATTTTAGGTAGCCCTGATGCCGTTGCTTCAACCCGTCCTCTACTCAAATCCATTCCATTCAGCGGTCGACCCCACAGACGCATTCACAAATTTGTACATACTGTTCATTCAAAACTGGAACTTTCTCAAATATAAATTAATATTATAATATATTAGCACATTATGTATATATAGGTATAGGTTAGGTTAGGTGTTTAGGTTCTGTTGGCTATTATTTTTATTTGTAGTACGCGGGTGAAGCATTTATAACGTGGTGGTTCGAGCAGAGAACGTGAGTGAAGCACTTGTTCCAGAAGTGTTCGAACGAAATCAATTGCGAGTTGTGTGTAAACCGTTTATCATTCATGAACAGGGGTTTGGCAGGTGCATGTAATCACTTTCCGGTCTTTATATGGAGGACGGGCTGGCTTTTGCAGGATCGAGAATCCAACATGTGGCCATGCATGTATTCTAGGTAATTGTTGAGACTCGTGGGTTCGAGCCCTCCTCTCAGTGTCCAGGCCGTAATCGCATACAAAGATCCAAGTTCGTTAATCCAGTCGCCAAACCCCCTGTTTATGAATGAAATGCGGTTTACACATGACTCACAACTGATGACGTCCGAACACTTCCAGAACAAGTGCTTCGCTCATGTTCTCTGTTCAAACCACAATTCTATAAATGCTTCACCCACATTCTTCAAATACAAATTGATTTATGAGAACAAAGCATTTTTTAATACACAGTATGTTAAAAAATGATGAGTGCGTCTGGGAAAGACGACCGCTGCTTTAACCAGCCTAGTGTGAGGACGGGTTGCCGTCTTGTGGTGGTCAGTCTGGCGACGGTCGTGTCTGTGGTGGTCTCGTGGAACATTCGCCAAGAAATATTCCCCCCCTGGCTTAATATCTAAAAAATATTTTCTCTAATTATACACAATAAATCTAATGCACAGTAGTCAATTTATTTTATTAGTTATTAAATTGTTATGAAAATTTTTGGTTAATCATGATTATTAATTAGATTCAAATATGCGTGTGTAAATGTTTCCGACATGGTTCAACTATTTGTGGGATTAGTTCACATATTTGTATAAACTTCTACTAATTTCTTTGCCATTATTAGGTATATGTCGTGTCTCAGTTTTTAATGGATCGGTCTTCTTCCCTAATCATTGTTCGATATATCTGAAAAACCCTTTAAGATTTGTTCTTACCTGCCTTGCTATACATAATTCAAGCGTATATTATTTTTTTCATTTCACCATTTCTAACTAGTTTGACAAATTGCCGTTCTAAACATGTTTCTCTCTTTTGTAATCCTTTCTACAAAAAATAATTTTATCAATAACGTTCTTCCATCCTTTAGTTATCCACTTGGGGTCATTGCGGTTGGACCTAATCATTCTAGATAGCATACCACGTTTCTGGGCGTCACTAGGAGTATCTATCAAGGGAAAGCGCCAAGCCACCACGAATATATAACACTTGTTAGGGGTCAGGATGAGGATTTGGGATGGGCCCAACCACTTGCACGGTCAGGGATTGATCGCCAACCTGCACGAAGCAGTATTACAAAAAAAATATTTGAATCTTCAACGTAATCGTTTGTCACACCAACGGAGCCCAACAAGGTAAATTTTCCTCCCGATAATGGTTTAGGCGGTCACACGCCTCCACCCAGTAAGCAGCCACAAGATGTCCCTGGACACCACACTTGTAACAAGTCCGGGGCGACCCAGCATAAACAAAATGTAACGCACAGCCTAGAACCGAGACAGACGAGGCTATATTCAAGTTCTGAACCCCACCACTGTAGCAAAGTGCGCCATGAAACGAGTAATCACCTCGTCTGCTATTTCGAACGGGTGGTCGCAGGCAGCCACGTATGTAAACAGCCTGTTGACATTTCTAACAATGACAACCGAGAATCGCTGCAAATACGCCGTCAGTCTTATACTTCAACACCACTCAGCGATTCCGTAACATCTGGATATCAACAAGATCGTACATGCATACATGCAGTAAGGTTAACAGTTGTAGTAACCACGAAAGCGTAGTCTGCCTGCTATCAAAATTCCAAACTGGCTGAGTTAATCTTTTTCACAGTAGGAGGAAAAAAACCCTCATATCTCCCTCCTCACCACCCGACACCAGCAGCGCACAAGCCGGTAGGTTACAGGAGCTAGGCAGCAAGCCGCTGGCCCATACAAGGCGGGTCCCGTTTAAATCTATTCTATTCTCACCGATTCTGTTTTGGGGTGGGTGAAGGTGGGATGAGAACGCCGTGTCTGTAGTGGTGGTGACTCAAGAAGTGGCTTACAGTCCGCGTGGTATGCCAAACCTCCGGGACCAGGCAAACCTCTCCATGTCTTGTTATGGTCCGCACAAGCTGCAGGCCTCCAAGGAAGTGCATACAGTTTTTTTTTTACTATTTTATAATACCAAAATTAATAAAAATAATATTTATTAAAATGTATAATTTAAATGGTTTGATAACTGCTTGGGATTCGTTTGGAATTATTTGTTTGAAGAGCATGCAGGTGGAGGATTAAGAGGTGTGAGTCGATCATAGAAAATGATTGAAGGATTATATAAAAATTAGATCAGACGGAGGCTACATGTAAAAGTTTTTTGTTATTCGTTATCTAGAAGAATGTCATTTATATTAAAGATCTTAAACCAATGTTTTGAGAACTGGTTCTGTATGGGACGGGGAATGGAATCGTCTTCTCATACTGATGCATTCACCATAATGATATCGAAGTTGAACGTTGTATTCCAATCTTGAACCCGACATTACAATCCAATGGCCGGACAGCAACATGGCGGGAGACTGGTCAACCGATGGAAACGCTTCCCGGGAAGTTACGAGTCTTGACTAGAGTTTCACGTCTGTTGACACAACTCCACAAAGCAAGACAACTGCGGCAACGAGCAGTTTAACATCATTCGATCAGCCAGCCTAGTTTGAGTTACATTTCTGGTTGCCCTCGCCACGGTACTAATTTACGCCAAACGAGTCTCATATGAATGATAAATAGCTGAGTATCTTTTTTTATGTCAAATTAGTTGAGGTTCTTGCTTGATAAAAACTTTCTTACAGAAAGTATATTAAAATAGTATGTAATATGTTCGAACACGGTGCAGAAAAATGTGTAGTATTTGATTTGAAATGCTTTCGTGAGAGCCTAAAGAAAACACCAATAACCAAAAAAATACAATGGAGTGTTAAGATTGACATCAGTAGGAAACATAGCAATTAGTATTGGCAAACATAGTTACGAGACAAAACATTTCAACCGTAAGGTTATGTCCATACAAGGGAATGTTTGTCTGGTCTTGTCCGTCCTAGGCTGGCGGCCAGACGTTTGGGACTAGCCCTCGTTGAACTTGACGAGATGGCATATATGTGACATGGGAGGATCATAGCTCAGACGAGGTCAGCCTCTGGCTCCACTTTCATGATATATCGGCACCTATTTTTTGTGAAGTCTGAAATCGTGGATTTGATTTCTGTAATGTGTTTAGAATTTTTTGCAGCTCTAATATTAAATTTTCTATGAGATGGATGGTGTGTGTAGGGAAGGAGAGAAGTGGGGCGGTCCCCCACACTCCACGAGGAGTGGTATAGGAGCAGGAAGAGAAGGAAGGATCATTGTTTGGGGTGGGGCAGGGAGGAGAGGGAGAGTAGAGACGAGGGGGGGGATTGATATAGAGTAGGGGGCAGAAGGGAGTTTGGGAGGGAGGAGAAGGTGGGGGAAAACCGGAGGAGAGAGGGAAATATGGAAGATAAGGGATGATGTTGGCAACCATTGGGAAGGAGAGATGAGAAATGGAGAGGGTGATAGAGAGATGAGGGACGGAGAGGGGAGATGATCGGCGAGAAGTGGGAGTTGAGGGATAAGGGAAGAAAAGTGAAAGGGTTTAGTAAGATAAAGGGAAAATGAGAGGGAAAAAAAAGACACAAACACAGTTGGTACCATATCTGGTAATTATGGTAGAATTCCTCTGCAAGAGAGAATTAAGGCCAGATGCCTGGAGCAAGCCACACCCAGCTGTTCATGGTTACGCAGGAATGGGGGTAGGAGGTTATGTGAGTGCCATAGGTCAGTGTCGGCCCAATTACACTCTTTAGGAATTATTGGTATTTATAGCGACCCCGTACGATTTTCACGAAAACTTAAATTTGTGATGTGTTTCCAAAAGTTTTTCTACCCCCAAAAACTAGAAAAAAAAGTTGGAGGAAGTGGGGACAAACTAAGAAAATAGTTTTTGTTTCTAGAAAAATTTATCAAACCTAACCTAACTTATCCTATCCGAACATAATCTAACATAACTAAAACTAAGTCAGTAATTCATGTTCATAATATAATATGATAATATTAATTCCAATAAACATATTTGAAAATAAATATTTAAAAATAACGGAAATCACTCTGCCTGTTACGCAAATCAGGCCTAGCATGCTATGTCAAGTAGTGCGTTCTGGCTATTAAATACTATATACGTGATATATGTGACGTGTTAGTGTACTGCAGCAAATACTGAGCCAAGATGGTATGGCTTTCTGTCACACAAATAAAAAAATCACGCGAGAGCTTTTCCCCGAAGCCTTTTCCTATTGCCCGAGATGTCGATGCTGGAAGGAAGTTGAAAACGGGATGTTCCACTTCATGAACACGTGATAGTAAATCTGCAATTATGTTAAACGTTCCTTTGATGTAGAAGATCTGGAAGTTGTTGTTTTGTAGGTACAAGGCCCAACGAAGTACGCTGGTTGGAGAATTGGGCTTGTTGTACGATTACGACCCCGTACGATTTTCACGAAAACTTAAATTTGTGATGTGTTTCCAAAAGTTTTTCTACCCCCAAAAACTAGAAAAAAAAGTTGGAGGAAGTGGGGACAAACTAAGAAAATAGTTTTTGTTTCTAGAAAAATTTATCAAACCTAACCTAACTTATCCTATCCGAACATAATCTAACATAACTAAAACTAAGTCAGTAATTCATGTTCATAATATAATATGATAATATTAATTCCAATAAACATATTTGAAAATAAATATTTAAAAATAACGGAAATCACTCTGCCTGTTACGCAAATCAGGCCTAGCATGCTATGTCAAGTAGTGCGTTCTGGCTATTAAATACTATATACGTGATATATGTGACGTGTTAGTGTACTGCAGCAAATACTGAGCCAAGATGGTATGGCTTTCTGTCACACAAATAAAAAAATCACGCGAGAGCTTTTCCCCGAAGCCTTTTCCTATTGCCCGAGATGTCGATGCTGGAAGGAAGTTGAAAACGGGATGTTCCACTTCATGAACACGTGATAGTAAATCTGCAATTATGTTAAACGTTCCTTTGATGTAGAAGATCTGGAAGTTGTTGTTTTGTAGGTACAAGGCCCAACGAAGTACGCTGGTTGGAGAATTGGGCTTGTTGTAGAAAACGAAAGTGGTTTGTGGTCCGAATAGATAGTGATGGGTTGGTGTCCTTGAAGTTAAGGTCATATCGTTGCAAGCATAGGACGATGGCGAGTAGCTCCTTGTTTAAAGTGTTGTAGTTTTGTTGGTGAGGCTTCAGCTACTTTGTTGGTGAGGCATCAGCTTGTAGTTGTAGTAGCTGACTGGTAGGACTTCTCCCTCACACTATTGAATCAGGACACCTCCAATGCCGGTGCTGCTGGCATCAACATTAAGGATGAATTACTGTTTCACATCTGGAGAGGCGAGAATAGGGTTAGTACACACATCAAAGTTTTCAATTGTTCGAAGGCAATGGATTGTGAGTTAGTCCAAATATATTTTCTTTTAGGGCTGGTAAGATTGATTAAAGATGTGGCAACTATGCTGAAATTCTTGCAGAACCTACGGTAGTACGACGCTAGTCCCAAGAATCTCATAAGTTGTTTACGAGAAGTATTCTGAGGATAATGTAGAATTACTTGAAGATGTATGTCTATAGGTGCTAAGCTTCCACTGCCTATACCATGACCACGGTATGACCACTTTACCTTTAGTAAACATGGACTTGCCAAATTAATGGTGAGACCAGTCTGGAAAAGCTGGTAGAATAATCGTCGTAATCGGTGTAGATTTTCTTCCCAAGAGTTTTTTTTAATTTATTTATAAAAAGATCCCAAGTACAAAACAGAAAAAGGCACAATACCAATACAGGAATACATTCAGGGGAAACATACAGGGAAAACATAACAAAGGAATGCACCATGAACACATGAAAAACAGACCAAACATACATAAACCCCAAAAGTGAAGGAATCATGGTACAAAACAGGAAACCCCGAAACGGACACTGGATACATAACAAAAGGAGAACACAAAAAAATAATATAAGAAATAAATAACATAAATAACATAAAATACAGCCACACCCATAACAATGAAGCACAAAAATACAAAAAACTAACAACCACAACCAGCCCAACCACCCAAACACAGGCACATATTAGTACATAAAACATGAGGCCTCGCAAACCCCAAGCACAGAGGTAAAAACATAATAAGAAACATGAAAAACACAGTAACAAAACTGCACCTAACAGGCACCCGCAGGAGCCAGGAATAAACACCTATGCACACAGAAACGCAGGCACAAACACAGCCAGTCACACACACCCAGGCAGAAAGACAGACGCACAGAAACACCACCAACCCCATGGACTACACACATTTATCAGGGTACTCCTGCACCGGAAAGCGCAGGCAATAAGCCTCCCAAACCGCTATTTTAACATCAGGTACCGGACGCCCAGGAGATGCACACAGCTGAAACATGAAATCCGGCACCCCACTAAAAAATTTCTTCACCTGCGGAACCCACATGGTAGCAGGGTCACTCGGGATAGGACACACCCAGACATCATAACTGGTCAATAAAGAATTAGACTCATATAACACTTCCTCGGCAGGCGAGAAAAGTGGGAGGAGCACCTCCCAGAGGGCCGACCATCGGGAAGCGCACCGGAAAACGCACGAGGCGACGCACAGGGCGGCGCACAGGGGGGATCCGCAGACGCACCGGGGCCCCCTCTCCCAGGAACAGGGGCAGAGGCCCCCCCGACGCCCATCCTTCTTCAATATCACGACGAGGTCTTGGGCACCAGGGGTAGCCTCCCACGGAGGGGAGCCAACAGCAGAAGGCGAAGGGCTTGACACAGGAAGCAACTCAGAGCCCGCCACGGCATCCTCATCCATGTCTGCACACTCATCAGCCCACGCACGAGGGGGCGACACAACCCGGTCCGTCCGGGAACGCTTCGGAACAGGTTTGAGGTCATCAGAACTATCGCCCCCCACAGGAGGCACCCGAGAAGAGCCAGCAGCAGGCCGCCCCACATCCGGGAGCGCACGACTGTGCAGAAGGGCATCCTCAACAACATGAGGGATAAGGCCTCTATCCACTGGGGAGACCAGAGTCGGAGAGATAACAGGCGCAACTGGTGACAAGGAAGGGGCCCGCATAGGGGAGGGATCCCTTAATGATAGCAGGATGGGCAGAGGAGCAGGAGCGAGCACAGGTGAAGAATTCTTCAGGGGCGAAGGGGTAGGCTGCGAGGGCAGCGCCGCACACACCACCACCCCCTCACGTACAGAGCGAGGATCCACAGGCGAAGCACTACGTGAGCGCAAGGGAGGAAAATCAGCCGCATGAAAGACAGAAGGCGCCATCGTGCGAGGCATGCTGCACCCGGCCGCAACGTGGCCCTCTTTACCACACCTGAAACAGGTGTGCGACTGGCCCTGATAGAATATTCTCATGAATAGTTCGCAGATGGAAACCCGGGAAGTGATGTCGACGGTGAGTCGCATGCCAAGCGTTCGCACTCCAAGACGGAGTCCCAGCAGCCTCCCAGAACGTAAAAAGTTGAATCGATGCATCACCACCGCACCAAACCTGGCAAACTCGGAAAGCAGTTCCTGCTCTGGGAAATCCACCGGCACCCCGTGCACACTCACAAAAGTCAGCGGGCCTCATGGATCCGTCACTCGCACAGTCACAGCAGAATCTGGTAGCGTAAACAACTCATCATTGTAGCGGCGCACAAAATCCAGGTAGCCGGCTGACGTGGCAAATTTCACCGCCATACGCATAGACGTAAGTTTCTCCACGCCTAGAAGATCGGCGACCTTCACGTGCAAAACGTCCAGTAATGCGACAGCGATGAGATGCCAGTCCACAGGAGCTGAGAAAGCAAGCCCTACCGTATCTACACGGCGAGTCAGTCTACCCCCAGCCGCCGCCATGCCACCAGCTGACACGACGGTCAGCGGGCGGACCACGCCACCAACACCAAACCACCCCCACGCAGCGCAAAACAACCACTGGGAACGTGAGTGGCGACGACTGCCCCCCAGTGGCGAGGCCTGGAATATCTCTTCCCAAGAGTTGGTCGCTACAACGATGTCGCCCAGGTAGGCATAGGTGTCGTTACGATCTTGGATGATGAGGTTGACAGCTCCCTGGAAGATAACTAGGGCATTGTAAAGTCCAAAAAGTAAGCGTTCATACGTAAATAGGCCAAAAGGAGTTATTAAAGCTGAGATGTTTATAGCACGCTCCGTGAGATTTATTTGATAATAGCCCATTAAGAGGTCTATTCGAGACAAAAATTTAGCATTCCCTATTGCATCGAAAATGTCGTCGATGCGAGGTAAGGGATAAGAGTCTTTGATGGTAATTACATTTAACTTCCAGTAATCGGTGCATAGTCTTACCTTACCAAGAGGTTTGAAAACCAGGATGCATGGTGAAGCCCAAGGTGACTCACAAGGTGTAA
The DNA here is from genome assembly GCA_020271785.1 of Procambarus virginalis. Lineage (NCBI taxonomy): Eukaryota > Metazoa > Arthropoda > Malacostraca > Decapoda > Cambaridae > Procambarus > Procambarus virginalis. The sequence goes on along the minus strand of WNGS01166226.1, from coordinate 12,159,439 downwards.
CTAATCCATTGTTTAGTAGGTACTTTACTTCTGCGAACATGGCTTCTTTCTTCTGTAGGCTAATGCGGTAGTAAAGTTAACGGATGGGCATCGTATCAGGAAGCAGCTGGATGTCATGTTGCACTAAAATACATTCCTGTGGGGTGTCTTGAAACAGTTTTTTATGGATAGAGATTAATTTAACCATTGGAACATTATTTTCAGAATGTTGTAGGTATTTGGGAAGATCATTGAAAATATCACAGTTAGAAATTACTATATCCGAGTTACTATACACTCAGATGGAGAGGTAGCAGGATACGTGTCACTGTTAGTATACCTATCGCTAAAAGCAGACACTGATAATAATACAGGTGGAGGATTACCTTGATAGATTTTGAGTAGGATGACGTGGCAGAGTTGTGTCTTGCGACGCCGGTCCGGAGTCTCTGGAATGTAGTTGTTGTTGTTCTTGCATTCTTTGATGCGATAAGGTCCTGAAAATAAAATTTGAAATGGAGAGCTTGGGATAGGAAAACAGGCCAGAACGAAGTCTCCTACATTAAACTTTCTTACCTTAGTGTTCTTGTCAAAGTGTGCTTTCATCTTATGTTGGGAGGTCAGTAGATTAGCACTACCAAACTTATGTAATTGTTCAAGTTTATGTCTCAAGTTTTTAAGAAACTGAGGCACATTAAGGGAATCACTGAAGGTGGTTGACGTTAAGGAATCTTTAAAAGCTTTAAGAGGACCACGACACTTACGACCGTAAAGCACCTCATAAGGAGATACTCCAAGGGAATCATTAGGAAGACTTCTGAAAATGCACATAAGGAAATCTAATACCTTTTCCCAATCCTTCTCGGTATCAATACAAAATTTCTTTAACGAAGACAAAATGGTTTGATGAATACGTTCTAGAGATCACAGTTCAGCAGGATGATATGGACTAGACAAGACTTGGGTAATGTTAAATTCCTGAAGAGTTTTCTTAAACAACTCACTGGTGAAATTAGTTCCACAGTCACTTTGTATCTCCTCCGGGAAACCATAATGAGTGAAGATCTTCAACAGATGCTTGACAACTGTAGCAGCCGTAATATTCTTGACGGGAACTGCTATTGGGAACCTGGTAGTTGCACATATTAAAGTGATGATGTACATGTTGCCTGCATGGGTTTTTTGGTAAGAGCCCAATGCGGTCGATAAGAAGTATAGAAAATGGTTCTGATGGCACAGGAATAGGAATAAGTGGTTTCTTTGGAATGGATAGATTTAGTTTTCCTACCATCTGACAAGCATGCCAGTTACTAACGTTTATTCCAACAGCTCGTGCCATGCCTGGCCAAAAATAATCCTGTAGAATGGCATTTTATGTTTTATGGATACATAATGCGACATTGGGCCATGAGTTAGAGATATAATGTTTTCTTAAAGATGTTGGAACCACTAACTGATTCACATTAGCACAATCATTTTCTGCCTTGAGTTTACTGGGTCTGTGTGTACGGTACAGTAATTGGTTAGTGTCGGTATAAAATCATGGAATGGCATCGGTCTTAATTTTTTCTTGGCAGAAATGAGGAGTTAGTGACCTATCGGCTTGTTGTAACTTACAGAACTCCAACCGGTTGAGATTAGGTGGGAGGCCTCGCACATCTTGAGGGACAGCTGCTGCTACTCGAGGTGGTTGAGCGGCTTGAGCACGGGTAGTCACTAGAACCGGCTGGGAAATGTCTGCCGATTCTTCTTTCACGGTTACCTCTTCTTCTGCTGCAAAAGTCATAGCAGGATCTTCTTCCGTGGCCGAGTCACATACCTGGGGTTTGTCGCAATTGATCAAATTGGTGGAATCTTGATGGTTGGCCAAGTCGTTGTCCAGGAGAAGTTGAATTCCTGGCATGGGGAAAGGTTTTTCCCTAATTGCTACTTGGACCTTTCCAAGTGGATGAATGGATACTCCAGCTAGACTGAAGCGAGCGGGTATGGTGTAGTTGCAGTGAGGTCAGTGATCGGGACGGTTTCTCCAGTGTAGGTGATTTGAGGTGCAGCTATTTTTAGAAGAATAGACTGCAACGAATCTGTGTCCCTCAAGATGCGTATTGAGCTCTTATCCTCGGAATCTCCACCGTTTGCAGACAGTTCCTGGATACATATGCAGACTAGGAGTCCCAATAACGTGGATGAAATATGTTGACCAAACTATAAGTTTTATGTTCATATCTGAACTCAAAACTTTTAATAATACCTTTCGTCCTCTTGACATTAAGCTCTCCTTTCGACAAACTAACACACTTCGTATCAATCTAGTTCACACTGCTCCTCCTGCTTCTAATGCTGCTGGTGTCTAGTCTATTTCCTGTTCGTCTTGTCCTCTCCAATACTTTTCCGAAACTGGCAGTACACTTAATGACATACTTAAAGAACACAAAAGAAGTGATAAACCCACAAACAATGCTCTCTTCTTTCATGTTAGGGATTTTAATCATCCTACTGATTGGTCCTCCAAAATAATCTTTCCTGCCTCTACTCTACAGACGCCGTCTTGTTGAATCAGCTCTAATACCCAACATACCCAACATGAACTTGAGTCCTGGTTTTGTTGCTGTTGACTCTTCCCTTTCACAGTATATATTCAAATGCTATAAACGTTCTAACAAAAGTGACCTATCATAAGCTTACTCTTCCATTTATCTATCTTTCTTTCTCTTTCATTCTTTCTTTTTCTTTCCTTTGTTTTCTCTTACGATCCCTTTCTTATTCCTATTACTATCCCCTTTATTACACATTACTTTCGTACCTTATGCCTTGCCTTTTCTTCTAAGATTTTCTTCTCCTCACCTCTCTCTTGCCTATTTATTGCCTTCGCCTCCTTCCCTCATCACAATCGACTTGAGAATGGTCCAGGACGGACTGAAACGTCTTCGCCCCTTTACTTGCTAGTGTGGATACATATGTCTGTCAAATAAAGCAAGATCAGTGTCAGGAACATATACATGTAGTACATGCTTGGTAGGTTTAGAAGGCTTAGGCTTAGGTGAAGCAGTGCTTTAGCAATTATGATTTAGACACTGGTCAATAAGGTATCCAAAGGTTCTAAGGTAACGACAGTAAAGTGCATAGTTAATGTTTTTACGACTTCCTTTAGATGAAGAATGACTGGACAAAGATGGTTTTCTGTAACCAGAATCAAAAGATTTATGGATTAGACTGTAAGTATCAGATAACTGTGCACATTTACTGAGGTTCGTCTCTCCCTTATCTGCAAGATATAGGCATATGCCGGGGAGCCGGTCGGCCGAGCGGACAGCACGCTGGACTTGTGATCCTGTGGTCCTGGGTTCGATCCCAGGCGCCGGAGAGAAACAATGGGCAGAGTTTCTTTCACCCTATGCTCCTGTTACCTAGCAGTAAAATAGGTACCTAGGTGTTAGTCAGCTGTCACGGGCTGCTTCCTGGGGGTGGAGGCCTGTTCGAGGCCGGGCCGCGGGGACACTAAAAACCCCGAAATCATCTCAAGATAACCTCAAGATATGGGATTTGGTACTCTGCGGGTAAACTCTTCCATCAATATTAAATTTTTTAAGTCATTAAAGATAGTGACCTGAGCTGATTCCAGCCATTTAAGAAAATACCTGGTTTTGGTCTATACATACTCCACGTAGGTTTGAGACTGAATTTTGACATAGTCCCTGAGGCATCGTAGGTAGCTTTCAGTGGAAAGGACGTCAAGGACTGATTGCTTGAGTACATCGTATTCAGTCTCGTTGGCAGGAGTACTGAGGGGTTAAGGCAGCTCTTCCTGTAAGATGTGACCTGAGAAGTATAGACCATTGGTTCCTAGGCCAGAATAACTGTGGTGCCAAGGCCTCGAAAGACACAACAAATTAATCTACTTCCGCCTCTACTAAAGGCGGCTTCATTTTAATACAATCTGTAGGGTTAAAACGTACCGATAAGTTGGCTTCTGCTTCACGGCGCTGAGAAATGTGGGTACTTTCAAGTTCTAGGTCTTGACGTCTGAACTCGAGCGTGGTGTCTGATTTCCTTGATTCTAAGCGTAATGAGATGGCTACTTCAACTTTCTCTTGCTGTCTCTTGAGTTGAAGCTCTTGAGCTAGGCTTTGCAATCGTTCTACTTCTCGGCGACGTTGCAAGTCAGCTTCTTCTTCTTGACGTTGCAGGTCAGCTTCTTGTTTATAGGATCTAGAGTCGCTCTTGTTCACGTGCATGTTCCAATTCAGCTTTTTGCTCGTTGAACCGGAAATGTTCTTGTTCACGCGCACGTTGTACTTCAGCTTCTTGTTCATGACGTTCACGAGCTAATGCAGCATCTTGTCTCATTTCCCGTTTGCGCTCATCTGCAGCAGCTTCTTGTTGGGCTAACTCTATCTTTAATTTCATGTGCATGAGTGTAATTTTATCAGCAATCCTGTTGGCCCTGCTGCTCTGGAGTAATAAGATCATGGTCTGCAAGATGGTCTAGAATCAGGTCATGAAGCTCAGCTTTGGTGACCCCGTGTGGAGGAGAGATGTGATACTCTGTTGTCAAAGTTATCAGTTCGGCTCTAGTAGCACGAACACCCCTCCCGATCCGGTCCATTGTTGCCGTGAGGGGGAAAGCGCTGGTGAGCGGCTGCTGGAGTGTGATGCTCCATGGGACAGTCCTCTGTCCTTTTGTAGCCTTGTGCTCCAGCTGCTGTTTTCTCGAATTATGCCGGATAACTTTTCTTTATGTTTCGCTTTTCTCCCTCCTCTTCTCCTTTCTCATTGTCATTTCCCGCCGACCTTATGCCAGTTTTTATTATTCTTTTGGCCTTTTCTGTTTTGACACCTGGGTGTTTGAGAAGGCATACTCTCTCACCTGTAGAACTGTGGTACCCAGCGTCTCGAGTGAGGGGGGGACGCATTGATTGTCAATCCTCCTTTCGTGGCTGAACCGATTTCAACGGACTGACGGTTCTTAAGGTGGCGATTGTCGGGCGTATACTCATGATGCACCCCTGGGGGGCCCTGGCAAGACTGGCAACATGTCTCTTGTTGGGTTTCCTATCCTCTAATTGTGGTTCTGTGGTGGGTGTGGGGTCACTTTCGTCAATGAATGTCTTTCCTCTCGCTTTTATGTTGAATACTGTTCCTCTTGTACCTTCCCGAGCTCGTGGGGTGAGCGACCGATCCCTCGTGTCGGACTGTGTTGGAAGACCGGGCTCTGTAGCCCCTGCAGTATTGGGCCCCGACCTTGCTCCTCCTTTGACCCTTACGACTACTCCCCCTCGCCTCCACTCCCTCCTTTGTGGTTGGGTCGTGCCACAAGCCCCCAGTGGTGACCACCCCGTCTCCTGGCACGGCTCAATCTCTCATTGTGACTACTGCGCCTTTTAACCCCTCTCTGGGGATTCTCAACGCCGTCCACGCCACGGCCGCACTCGCACGACCTCTTCCTGTACTAATGCATACTAAGCCTTGTTTGGTCCCGCTTCGTGGGCCAAATACTTTGATCTCCTCCCTCTGGATTCTACATCTCCTAACGATTTCTTCCTCCATAGGCACCTTGTTGATTCAGTAGATGCCTCTGTTACTTTCAACCCCACCCATCTTGGTACACGTGTCATTGCTGCTCCTTCTCAGGATGCAGCCACCCGCATGGTAGCCTTATCCTGCCCTTGGTGACACCCCTGTTAGGGTCTCCAAGAACGTGAACAGTGCCAATCCATGGCACTGTTCGCCTTCCACCCCATGTTGTAACCGGTGTTAGGAATCTACAGGACTGCCACGAAAATATTCGGCATATCCACGAAGCCCAGGGCCATTTTGTCCTCCAGGTAGACACGTTTACTCGTCCCCCCTCGTGGTCCTCGCCGTCAGCCCCTTCGGATTGTGAAGATTACCTTTGATGGTAGGACCCTTCCACCCTCTGTCATTCTTGCTGGCGCTAGGTGCTCCGTCCAGGAGTACATTCCCTCTCCTCAGCACTGTAATAAGTGCTGAAGGTCTGGGCATGGTGTCCTCCGATGCTCCAGTACTGTCTCTCTCTGTCCCATGTGTGGGGACGAAGGTCACTAAGTCGGAATGCACTTCTCCCTGGGCTTGCTGCCTCAATTGCGGTGAGGCAAACCCTACCTTTTCCCAGCGCGTGTGTACATTGCAAACTTGAGGCAGCCGTCCTCACCTTGAAGCACCGAGAACGTTTGTCTTTTCCTGAGGCAAGGCACAAGGTTCGGCGTCTTTTCCCTTTCACTGGCGTCTCTTGTGCTCGCGTGTTGTGCTCTTCCTCTCCTCGTGCTTCCCACCTTCCTCAGTCTCACAACCGTTTCCAGGCCTTAGATCGAGACACGCCCACTGCCTCCTCCTCTGTTTCTTTACGTTCTGTCCCGAAGGGTCCTCCTCATGGTTCTCTGTCTGGGGTTCCCCTTCTTTCTACCCAGTCTGTCATGTCTCCTGTGTCTTCTTTCTCGTCTCCCTCCGATCCTCCTTCCCATCCTTCTCCTCTGGGATGCCCGTCTCTTTGAATCAGAAGCGAAAGCTTGGCTCATCGCCTTCCTCCTCCCGGGTGGGTAAGAAAGCTTCTCTTCCTCGCCCCCTACCTCTGACACTCTCGCTCCATCCCCTTCCATTTCGGTGGTCGTGCCCCGTGTTCCTGCTATGGAAGTTTCTTTGGCACCTGCTTCCCTCTCTGTTGCTGCCCTTGCTGAGGTGTTCTCCCCGGTTTCTGCCCCTCCTCCTCCTGCTGCTGTCCTTGACCCTCGGTCGTCCCCCACCAATTCCCATCCTCCTTCTCCTATGGACCCCTGCTCGTCCGCCTCTGGTCAGTCCTCTGCTCCCTTCCCTCCATCCTTACGCAGTTTACTCATGCCCCCTAACCCTGACTTCACTGGCCCTGATCCTGATCCTGCACTTCTTTAACGTGCTGCGTTCCTTTTCACCTTTGTTTCTTCAATGTTCTCTTTTGCAGTCCTTTCTCTTCTTGTCGATGTCTATTCTTCAATGGAATATTCGTAGATATTATGCCAATTTCCATGAATTCCAACTTCTGATTTCAGTTTTCGCCCCTTTGTGTCTGTCTCCAGGAGCCGATGCTTGTGTTCGTCCTGGTCGTTTCCGTGGCTATTCCCTTCTCTCACTCCCCCCACCCCCCCCCCCCCGCACACCCAGCATTTGCTGGGGCCCCATTCCTCTTCTGCTCTCTTGATTCGTTTTGATGTTCCCTTCGTCTCCCCTACTTTTTCCATCGCCTCTCCAATGTTCTACTGTACGTGTCTTTGTGCATAAATGGTACAAGGTTTTTTCAATTTATCTCCCCCCAAATGTCCCGCTCTCTCTTCCCAATCTTAA
>WNGS01166226.1:12111851-12147514 GCA_020271785.1 Procambarus virginalis | reverse complement strand
AAACTCTAAAGACACCCGATCGAAGGCCTTTGACCAGCCAAGCTGATCATAGCCGCCCAGAAACGACCGATACTCGGACGCATAGAGAAGCACGTTACGAAATAAGGCATTGCAATGCAGTCAGGGCACGGCCAGGCAAACACAAAAAATTGCTTCCATAGAGACCACCGACAGGCAGGACGACCCCGACAGCGACTCGCTCAAAACCTTAGAAAGAATTTTATAGTCCACATTTAAGAGCGTAATAGGCCTCCAATTAGAAAACAACTGCAAATCGCCTGTCTTTGGGAGCAGCCTCACGATCCCATCACAAAAGGAATCAGGCAGAGCACCCAAACGCAAACACGCCTGCACCACTTCCAAAAGCACCTCCCCAACACATCCCAAAAGGTAGGGTAAAATTCAATGGGCAGGCCATCTGCACCTGGCACTCTCCCAGAACGAAACGACCAAACCACCTCCCGGAGCTCCACCATGGAAACATACTGCACCAACTGGGCACACTCCGCTTGCGACAAACCGGGGGAAGCACTCGTCCAAAAAGGAACCCGCGAGCACACTATCCCCATGCACCACCCATAGAGTGCCTCCAACTCCTGCCGCGCGGTAAGCAGAACACCCTCCATGCTAGAAAGCACAGACCCATCAGGACCCCGAAGGCCCTTCAGAAGAACGGAACCCCGAGCAGCCTTCTCCCTCCTTAAAAGAAAGGGAGAGAGCCTCTCCCCATCCACCCGCTCAGCTACACACGCACTCGAACACCGTCAGCCAACACCGCACGCAAATCACAAATATGCTCCTTACACTCAGCAATCTCACTAAAGCAGTCAACCACAGCATTCAACCGCACATATAAACCAGACAAACGCGCCTGAAGTAACCACAGCAGACCAAACCTCCCGGCAGCCTCCCGCTTAGCAACAATCCCAAAAAACCTCCGACACTCCACCTTACACCACTCCCACAAAACGAACAAAGAGGAGAAATCAGCTTTCCGAGCAACGATGCCAACCCACCAGGCCCGAAACTGCGCACAAATACGCAGACAACGCAATAACCGACAATTTAATTTCCACCACCCAGGCCCCACCCGCACCTGACTCCGCACACCAACCCAGACAACCACCAAACAATGATCCAAGAAAGCCACCGGAACCGTGCGAAAATAAAAAACCGAACACTCCCCACCAGAAACATAGAACCTATCCAACCTAGAACTCGCCCCACGCGCAGCGAAGGTATACTCCAACGAGCCGCCACACAAAACAGCCGCATCGCGAAACCCGCACGCATGCAAAACCTCATTTAAAGCATCCGAAACATGCCGAGGGTGATTACTAGAGCAGTCCCTCACACATGTAACAATTAAAATCCCCCCAAAGATCAAATCCCGCGTATCATGCCGCAGGTACGGTAAAAGCCCCTCCCAAAAAAACAGCTCCCGGTCCTGATGATGCGCCACCCCAGAAGGGGCGTACACCATCAAGAACGGAATCACAACCCCCAAATACTCAGCCCGCACAAACAACACCCGCCCTTCTGCATCCATTTCCGTGTGAAGCACGGAAATAGACGCCCTCCGCGAAAACAACATCAGCGTTCCCCCAAAGGACGTCCTCGGCGGGTTCAACACAACATGATATTCAGCACACAACCCCTGCAACACAGACACATCCCGAACATTGTGCTCCTGGATCAGAGCCACATCTACACGCTGCTCCCGAAGCACATCCACAAGGCCCAATTGGACCGCCAAAGCATTCAAACCACGAACATTCAAAGACACACAAACAATAGCAGGCGCCATCGAACCCATCAATGACCCCCAGCTCCCCCAGTCTCACCAGGGGGCACAGAGCCACCCCCCTGCAGAGGCGTCGTCATCATCCTGAGGCTCAACTTGCCGCTGCCCCACCGCCGGGAAATCCACCTGATTGCCGGGCTTCTGATCCCTCAGGAGGCAGACAGTGCCGGTATCACCCAGCGAAGCACGCCGAGACCCCTCTGCCACAGACCAGGTAGCACTGACGTCCACCCTCGAGGAGGAAATCTTGCTGCCATCCGGCACTGCATCACTTCCGGAATCCATATCAGACACAGGAGAACTAGGAGGAGGAGGGGGGGCACCACCCAAGGCACAACTCCGCGAAGCCTCAACCCGTTTGCCAGGGGGCTCTCTACTGCGTGAGCGCTCTCCCGCAACGCGCTTCCGGCGAGGAGCAAGGGAGGTCAACGCCCCTGCATGGAACGCACCCTCAGGGGGAGCAGAAATCGGACACGCAATGCAGGCCACCGGAACACTGGCACCATCGACGACGCATCCGTCACCCTCAACAAACAAACCTTCCACGCCGGGAGGCATCGATATGACACTCCCAACACCATGCCCATCCACCATCGAAGCACCAGGAACAGGATGCACCCCCATATCCACCGGAAGTGGAAGACGGGAAGCAGGAGTAGCCACGTCCTCCACCACAGCTGGCACAGGAGACACCATAGGCGCAGACGAACCACCAGGCACAGCAGTCGCAGGTGCACCACCAGGCACAACAGTCGCAGGTGCACCACCAGGCACAGCAGACGCAGGTGCACCACCAGGCACAGCAGTCGCAGGTGCACCACCAGGCACAGCAGTCGCAGGTGCACCACCAGGAACAGCAGTCGCAGGTGCACCACCAGGCACAGCAGTCGATGGTGCACCACCAGGCACAACAGTCGCAGGTGCACCACCAGACACAGCAGTCGCAGGTGCACCACCAGGCACAACAGTCGCAGGTGCACCACCAGGCACAGCAGACGCAGGTGCACCACCAGTCACAACAGTCGCAGGTGCACCACCAGGCACAACAGTCGCAGATGCACCACCAGGCACAACAGTCGCAGGCACACCACCAGGCACAGCAGTCACAGGCGCACCACCAGGCACAGCAGTCACAGGCGCACCACCAGGCACAGCAGTCGCAGGTGCACCACCAGGCACAGCAGTCGCAGGTGCACCACCAGGCACAGCAGACGCAGGCGCACCACCAGGCACAGCAGACGCAGGTGCACCACCAGGCACAGCAGACGCAGGTGCACCACCAGACACAGCAGACGCAGGTGCACCACCAGGCACAGCAGACGCAGGTGCACCACCAGGCACAGCAGACGCAGGTGCACCACCAGGCACAGCAGTCGCAGGTGCACCACCAGGCACACCCCCACGCCGAGGACCGGCCAGGGAGGCATCAGTCCCACGGAGGGGGGGGGGGGAAATCCCCCACACTGAACACAGAAGCAGTCTCCACTCGAGGAACCTCACACTGGGCAGCATCATGGCCCTCCTCCCCGCAACGGAAGCACGTGCGGGCCTGCCCTGGATAGAAAACACGGAGAGGAAGACCACAGCACATAACCTTTGAGGGGATGGACTCCGTGAGGCGCATATGCAGGGTGCGAGTACCCAGGCGGAGGCCCCGCAGCCGCCCGGCACTAAAGTTGTAACGATGACGCATCACCGAATCATACCTCGCAAACACAGAGGAAAGCTCCACCTCAGGAAACGTAACAGGTACCCCCGTGCACACTCACAAATGTCAGTGGACCCCACGGATCCGAGACAGTCACGGAAATAGCCGAATGAGGAAGGAGAGTCGTCCGCTCAGACCAACGCCCCACAAACTGCTCGTATCCGGAGTTCCACCTGTGCTGCCGTTGAGTGAGGACGTGTCGTTTGACCGCTCTGGCAGTTTGGGGTAGTTGTCATTTTCGCCGACAGGGCGTGTCTACCCTCCCTGCTGTTCCTGGTGGTGGGGACGTGGCGTGTTTTGCGATGGGCGGCCCTCTTCCCGCTATCGTGAGGTTAAACTCCATCGGATTGGAGTTTACTGGCCGTGCTGGTTACCCGCTGGTGGACGTGGTGTTGAATGACATGCTTCGCATCCCAATTCGGGACGTTTATGGTATTGAGATGGTGTCTGCTCACCGTGTCATCATTAAGTTTGTGGGTGAGGCGGTGTACCGTGATTTTCTTCAGAGGTACGAGGGCCGTACTTTGCAGCTGCAGAACGGCTCCGGGTCTTGACAGTTTCGGACCGTAGTGGCGCTGTGACGTACGTCAGTGTTCATGGCGCCCCCATGGAGTTTCCTGAGACACTCCTCCGGCGTTTCTTCCAGAGGTACGGCTCCGTCATCAGTGTGCGGCTGAATTCCCTTTCGTCCGGCACATATTCGGGTGTGAAGACCAACATTCGGACCCTCGGGATGCGGCTCAAGACGGATATTCCATCCTCTGTCCGGCTGTTGGGATACTACGTGCGGGTGTTTTATGCCCGGCAACCCCGTACTTGCTTCTGGTGTGGCTTGTTGGGGCATCAGGCTGCCGGGTGTACTGCTGATCCAGTCGCGCCCGTGAACTTGTTCCGTGAAGAGGATTTCCCGCCGCTCCCTCTGGAGGTGGACTCCGGGGGTGAGGTGAGCTTCCCGTTCGCTGCTGAGGCTTCCCCAGCATCACCCGAAGTTCCCCTGGTTGTCGCAGACCCTCCTCCGGGTGTTGCGGTGCCGTCGGATGTTCCCCCTGACCATGTCTCTGGCCCTGCTGCTCCCGTGGGCCTTCCTGGTACTCCCTCTGAGGTGTCGCCGTCTGCTCCCTCGTCTTCGGCTGCTGACCCTGGCCCTGCATCGTCACCTCGGGTCCCTACTGTGCTGGGTACTGGGGTGGCTGCGGAGCCTCCTGTTGTGTGTGGTCCGGTTCCTCCTGTGGTAGAGGCGGCTGCCGTTCTGAATCGGGCGTCGGTTTGTCCGGCTTGTGGTGCCGGTACTTCTGGATCTGCTTCCGGCTCTGACGATCTCCGGCCGGAGCCCAAACGTTCCAGGCGTTCGTCTACTGCCTGGGCTGATGTTGAGGACTTCGGTGACTGTGGGTCTTCTGGTGTTGACGGCGTGGCTCCAGATGGGTCGTTGTCTACACGTTTGGTGGTGGCGGAGGTACATGTGACTGCTGGGGCTGGTGCCTGTGCTTCGGGTGTGCCTCCTGTTCCTTCCCCGCCCGGGGGCTCTCCGCAGTGGGGTGTGGTGGCTTCGGGTGCCGGGGGTGGTGCGGATGCTGGTGCTGGGCGTGGCCTGGTGATGACTTTGAGAAAGGATGCGTGCCGCCGTAGTTCCCTGCAGTCGTCTGGTGGTGAGCCCTTGGCCGCTGTTGCCCCTGCGGTGGTGCCCTCTGTTAAGCCTTCTGTGTGTGCCCCGGCGTGGCAGTCTCCGCGACCCTCGTCTGCTTCTCCAGTGTCGTCTGTTTCCTCGAAGGGCGTGGTTAGCGCTCCCCGGCCTCGTTATGCGACGTGCGTCGGTGAACTCAGGCGTTGGCCGATGCCGCCAGATATAGTTGTTCCTGAGTTTATGATACCCCAGCGGACGAGGGGGGTCGAACACCCTACCGACCTTGAGGATCTAGTATGGGAAGCTTACAAGATGAAGTATCCTATTGGTTCCTTCCCGGAGAAGTACCTTCACACCGAGGTTCCTCGCAAATGATTTCTGTTTCTTTGTGTTTCCAGTTGTGTGCATGGTTGTGGGGTGCAGGTGGGGTGGGTAGGTGGGTTTTTTTTTTCCCGGTTCCTGCGTGTTCCAGTGTGTGTTATGGTTTTTTTTGGTATGGCTGGTGGCTGTCGCATGTGCTTGTTTATGCAATATTGTGTGCCCTTCAGGGTGTTGGCGAGTGTTTTTTTGTTCGGTTTTGCCATTTTGTTTTGCCTCATGTTTGTTATGGCGTGCTTTGCCTGTTGTACGTGTTTGTTATTTACGTTTTGTTTGATATGTTTTGTGCTTGTACTGTTATGTTCCCTGTTCTGCTTTTGTTGTACAATTTGTATTATGTGGGTTTTGTTTTTGTGATGTTACTGTGTTTGCTTGTTTGCCAATGTATTATGCTTTGTGTTTTTTTGTGTTTTTTTATGCATTATCGTGTTTTGTGTTTTGTTGTGATGTGCTGTCGGCCCTTCTGGCCGGTGGTCTATTGTTCTATTGTTCTGTTTTGTATTTTGTGTTGTTTTTATTGTAATTTAATTTGCATGCTTTGCATGTAAAAATACAAATAAAAAAAAACAAAAAAAACTGCTCGTACCCAGGCGACGTGGCAAACGTCACCGCCACGCGAGTAGGAGAAAACTTCTCGAGACCAATGAGATCCTTCACATCCACACGCAGGACATCTATAAGCGCAGCCGCCACAAGTTCCCAATCCACCGGCGCAGAGAACTCCAAACGAGCAGTATTCACCCGGCGGATGCGGCCACCACCAGCCGCCGCCATATTGCTGACCTCCGCCCCAGTCAGCTGGCGCCCCACACTAACGAGCAACCACCACCAGTCAGCGACAAACAGCTACTGGCAGCCAGTGCCCGACGTCCACGCCCCCCAGGGGCAGAGGACGGAATCCATCCACTACATGTGTTAGTGATGCCTCAAGAAAGGCTTATAGTACTTTATCCAATCTAGTTACAAATGAGCAGGCCACATTGCTCCCATCCAAGGCTTGGGTGGCACCGTTAAAGGAAACGGTAATTACCTCAATTTACATTAACCCCTGTACATAGGTAGCTTTAGGGAAATTAGCTAGGTTCAGCAGAGTACAAGCTAAGTCTGTACTCACTAAAATACAGCTGACTATATTAACAGAGGATGATTTCAATATCCTCATTTAAAGTTGAGGGTGAGTTAGTGAGTCTTCAGCGACAAGCCTGTGGACAGTAGCTTAAATAACTACAAGTCACACCGACCAAGCCACTGGTCTCACTGAAGTCTCAGTCATCCTTGATTTTAATGAATGAACTCTCAGTTCTCTGAATAAAATTAAATTTAGTTACATTAGAAACTTAGTATAACTATGGAGCAGGCAGCCTATAATACCCATCTGGAAAGGGCTGCTGCACAACATTGCAAACTTAAACTTAAGCAGTATTTTAACCAGGAATAAATTTAGAGAAGTTCTCATTTAAAGTTGAAGATTGATTTGTGGATTTCCGTGGTGAATCAGTGAACAGTAACTTAACCCATTAAAAGTCACAGCAACCGAGATGACAGATTCAGAAACAACTTTGATTTTAAAGATTGAACAATTAATTCTCAAACAAATCTTAGTTAGGTTAGAATTGAATAAGTAACGAGATGTGCTCGAGTTGACAGGACAGAGATAACTTAGGTTCCCAACACCTGCAACTCTAATATGGGACATCCGTACTGTATGTCAGACATACAACCTTTACTAACTATTGTGGTGTTGATGATGTTGATGTTGTTCGGTCGGTTATCCGTCCTTCCTTTCGGACAACCAACCCAAAATTCCGTAGAGTGTTTATTTTGATCAGGAGATCACCCCTTGGTGCTTCTGGCACTTGGAGAGGGGCTCAACGTCACACGTTTAGGGGATGCGGCTCAAATACTGACCTCGTTGTCACGTGCACACACCCACTCGAGCTGCCGTGACTTCCCACTCTTTCCTTATTTGGTATGACCTCCTCAAGCCCCTTTTTCTTATTATTATTCTGTTCTACTCTGTCCACAGCTGTGGTTCTTTCTATCTCTCTCTCTTTTCTGCTTTCTGGGAAGCCTCACTAAGACAAGGGCAAACACCGGCAAATTTGAATACATTTACTGGACAAGGCACATGCACAATACATACACACGTATAATAATATGAATCCAACTCTCTATACTATTGTAGTCAGGTTGCACGATAATGCCATCAGGACTCTATCATCTGCTTATCAAGTGGTATCCTAACTCCTGACTCACCACCTAATACCACCAACCTCGCCAAGTAGGTCAAGTCTTATAAGGCAATATTGCACTATCAGCAAGAGAATATATATATATATATATTATATATATATATATATATATATATATATATATATATATATATATATATATATATATAAATACATACAAGGAAAACCAGCCTATGACTGCAATAACATAAATATCAGCATAAATATTCCTTGACAAACAACATTGATCAATCAATCACCCTATCAGTCCTAGCTGTAGGTAATCCAGCCTACGGTTGTAACTCTATAGTTCAGTATAAGTACTCCTTGGCACAAAAATTGTAATCAGTCACCCACCTTTCACTGTGTCTTGCACGCTAATGACAACCAAACACTCTACCAACTCCCTACAAGTAGTCAATAAGAACTTCCTTTCCACATCTGAAAGTTCACTACCCTGACATCTTCAGGTTTTCCTAGAACCGTCTACCAGGGTCCTCCACAGCTCTTCTGGCTGCTACACCATGAAGTCTTCCTTGAGCAACAATGGTGCTTCACCACTGGTATCACAGAAGCACGTGAAACTTCATTCTACTGCTCCTCTTCTCACAGCTTAAGGTCCTGCTCCTCACTGTATGGCTGCTCTTCCACAGAGCTCAGTACCGTCTACAACCTTGGAGTCTCATCAACTACTCCCTCTCTGCTGGCTTCGAGGTTCTCAGCAACTCCTTTCCCAGACAAACCTGCAACCATCAACAGCCAATAAAAATGTTCCTCTATAAACACACAACTGAAATGAATCACACACAATAAATGTTTCACTTGACATCCCTCTGCTTTCTATATGCTGTGAGGTGACTCCCCCACGTTTGGCCTGGTTCATTTTCTGCCCTCTCTGAGAGCCCTCGCTTCCCGGGCGGCCCTCTCACTCAGTCGCCCACCAGGGGTCGAAGTGGATGGATGTCTCTCCGCTCTTCAGGACGTTCCTCCAATTTTACCTTATTTCGGCCTTCAGCCTCATCAAAACATGCCTAATATATGAACAGACATTTGCTATGATCGCTGGGCACACGATCAACTATAGGCAATCACTATTAACTAGTTAAATTTGGGCTTACCATAATAAGGTCTCCTGCAGGGCGCTCCTCGATGATGCCCAACCAGGGTGCACACACTGCTGCCCCCGAAAATGTTTCTGGGCGGCTTCACAACTCTTCTTGCCGTCCGGGACTTGAGACCACACGTTCCCAGCTCGATTCCACAGCCGATACGTCTGCACACTTCCTTCCTCTTGAAGGTGTATCAACTAGGGGTTCCTCTCTAACAGGACCTCACACGGAGTGCAGCTTCCCTTCACGATGTCTGGTGCTCAAGTGGGGTTAAAGCCCTCCAGAAGCGAGCCTCACACTTCTAGCAAACTCTCCACATCTCATGTCAAGTCATTTACTTATATTCTTGATCACTGCTCACACTCTTAAACTATTTATCAAATCTAACTAATTATTTTACGTATATATCTCCATGTCTATATTTCTTTGACCTCTTAGTTAGGTCAGGCCTGACAAAATAACTCTCAAGGTAGACTCGTTTCTCAGCTACCTGGGATGATAACATAACCCAAATTTAAGTTTATAATTTCGAGGGGGAGCATGAGTGTGTGTCAGTACTAAACAGTGCACTGCGATGCGTGTTTTTGTTTTCCCTCCCTTGGAATTATGTCGGAAATTTCCAACACTCAAATTACTAAACTCCTGATGCAAGATAAATTCGTTGTGTCAGGAAACTACTTTTACTAACAATATTAATTTCTAGTAGGTGAATGCCACTAGTTTCCTAGAAGCGCATGGGCGGGCGATTGCATCAGCCAACACATGGTGACTATTATTTTGCCTAACTGACAAAACTTTCAGTCTGCAATCTGCTTTTATTCGCGGTTGCTATCTTAGATTGGATTTAATCAAAATCTAGATAGAACTCTAGACTTTCTCCTTTACAGTAATATTTAACTGCCATGACTAAGGTGCTTCATGCAGGAAAAGGAATAGTTACACCATGAATTCTGTCCACCTATTATATATCTCAATTACTTAATTCCTTTCAATCTTGTGTTCCATGCTTTAAAAAAGTGTTCCTTGTAATCAAGACAAACAGAAACATACATTAATTACTACCTTTCTTTCTTCGTTCACGAACGAACAAAATTCACACTAGTAAGGTTGCGTGACTAGTCCGAGTGGGAGGTTGGAAGGTTCGCCATTAAAAATGTGTTGCGCGACTCTCAAGAGGTGCTCCTAGCAGCTGCATTGTTATTGTGGATCAAATAATCTACACTTCCGCTGTTTCATCCTCTTATAACGAGAGATATCCTCCCGGTTGTATTAATTGTTTTACTTTATTTTGAGATCAGTAGATAAGTGATTCAGCCGGGTTATGAGACAGGTATAATAACTAAACCAAGTGAGCCTCTCGTAACTATTTATTCAATAATTTCAGAGTTGTTTAACAGTGCCAATAGATAGTAGGTTGTAAAATTTTTTACATTGTAAACCTTAGGCGGAGTCTTCTGGGACAACCTGAGAGACCTATCCACCTGTTTCATTACGACAGAGGGCAGGGACGTTGTAGCTAAGAGGCCCCCCCACTGAGTGACCGCCCCTACAAATGC
The DNA here is from genome assembly GCA_020271785.1 of Procambarus virginalis. Classification (NCBI taxonomy): domain Eukaryota; kingdom Metazoa; phylum Arthropoda; class Malacostraca; order Decapoda; family Cambaridae; genus Procambarus; species Procambarus virginalis. The sequence continues at coordinate 12,137,104 of WNGS01166226.1, read as the reverse complement.
TCACCCACGTGTTTCTGATAGTTAAAGTGGAAACCTGCAGGACAGTTAAAATTAATCAATCATGCAATTAACAAACCGTAGAGTAGCTCACTAACCAAATTAATTGAATAATATTAATGTGTAATTTACGGTTGATTTAACTAATGAATAAACTCCACTAGATTATGTGTACCAGGTAACACCCAGTAAATGATAAACTAAACATACAGTCCACTCATTTAAATAATTTAAATAATTTAAATAATTTAAAATTAACAAGTTGCCTGCTGGGAAACTCCCTACATCTCCATATCACAGAATGTACATCATGGTCACCAGTTGAGGAGATGTATTAATGACATTAAACATTCCGTGCTAAAACTAAAGACATTTGGGGAATTTTCTTTAGCTAACTAGCTGGAGTTGATGGAGGGACACGAGTGCTTGTACCTAGCTCTGCTGACCACACCGTCTTCCATTCTCAACAACTCCTGCAGACAGAAATTGTCTAACCCTATAATTAGTCAAGTGACTATGAAAGTTNTGTCAATGCCTGGTCACACTTACAAAAAAAAGATAGACTGCTTGCCTGTGTCTTGGTAAGTTAGAGGAGGAACACGTAAAACACAAAGTAGAACAATGAAACTTTAATATATTTACTTTAAACATAAATGAAAATAAAGACAAATCTCGGGTAAATGACTAATGCAAAAATGAAAGATAAATGTAAAAAACACAATAGATCAAATATTATAATGGAGAAATGGTGCTGAGAATATTGGCTATGACTGAGACCTCCCTTAGTATACGAAAGCCAGAGAGCTTAGTATGCCAGAGAGAGATGTCAACTCTAAGAGCACAAAGAATATTCTGAAGTTGATAGCTGGTCAGGCTCAGACGTCGACTCAGGTAGATGACACTGAGGTGCGGTATGCAGGTGTGCGGTCGGCGAGTCACCAATCAGGAGCAGTCAAGCTGGGATGGGTAGTTGGCTGGTTTAAGACGGGTGGCGACCCGGCGTGAAAGGGGGAGAAGGGGGGTGAAGGGTACGTTCTGCCTCCTGGTCAAAACGTTTTGTGCTACTGGTGACGTATCTTGAATGTAGCATCTTGTACTTGTAGAATTGACGTATCTTTAAGTAGGAAAGAGCAGGCTCAATCTCTCTTGAAAGAGATTATCGTCACAATATATATATATATATATATATATATATATATATATATAATATATATATATATATATAATATATATATATATATATATATATATATATAAGAAATTGACGATCACAGAACACTGATCGTTTGTATGCGGTCACAAAATTCACAAAGAAATAAGGAAAGGAAGATGAACGTTTAAGCTGTTTAAAACCGTTGTCAACACCATACTGACTAGGAGAAACAAAAGGAGGGTTACTGGTCAACAGTCGAATCTCACCACATATCCCCAGGCAAAGAATTACCCTGAAGCAGGTATAGATTAGCTTAGAATAATAGGATTAGGCGGTCAGATAATAAGGATGAAAGTTTAAAGAAAGCCTCACTGAACATACAATATATGAATTTAATATTGAAATGAGACAAAGTAGCCCTTTCAGAGTTTTTTCTTAAACTATTGTCCAATATTTTAACTTAAAAATGGATCAGATTTGTGCATACCAGTACTAACATTGATAAGATTTGGATACTAACTGATTAAGGCAGGCTCAATCAAATTCCGTTCCACGAAACCACCGTCCATAAATATGTATATACCCAACAGTAATATGAGCCGGAACTGCGTGTACGAAAACCCTGCTTCCAGAAGTAAAATAATATAGATCGTCATGGCAGCTCTTATAAAGATAATTATATTTTACCCAGAAATATAATAACCTTTGAAAAGGAAAATTAATGCTGAAAAGTGCATGACGCATTTGAATCTATGTAATAGTTCACGAAGAATATTCAAACACATTCGTCTTGTCTAATTAAATAGTAGACTGAGAACTAGAATAGCCTGATAATATTCAACGAATTATGAAAGTATCCATTAGAAAAATCGTGTAGTTGTTATAAAAAAATATGTTTAAATATCCTATAGAAATTAAAACCAGGTACAGCCTTAAAGAGATAAGGAACCAACGAGATGTTCGCTATCTTGGCTCTCGCTCCTCACCACGTGGGACTGGTAAACAACCTGAGCAAGGCCTGGAGGCGGCGTGGTTAACGTGTAGTTCAAGTATAAATGTTTTAGAAATACTGAAGCAACAACATCCAACGGAAGTACCTACACCAACAAAGCTATTCCTTCCCAGCCAGAGAATTCCACTGGAGTATTGGGGAAGGTTATATATAACCAGAGGTTCGTCCAAAGCAAAGAAGACCAAGTCTCCGGAACACTATTCTAAAATCTTAAGTAACGTTGAGATGTAGTTTGTTGGCCAATGTAACCATGTCTTTATTTATAATAAAGGTGGAGCGGCTACGAAAGTGGCGAGACTCCAAAACAGGTCAGTAAAGATTGCTCTATTTTTGCCTTCTTATCCACGAACGAAAAGTGTGTGTTGACCGACACCAGCAGCCGCATATAGGAGTGATAGAACTTAATAACTTTCATAGATACTAGACTAATTATACTGTTAGACAATTTCTGTCTGCAGGAGATGTTGTGAGTGGAAGACGGTGTGGTCAGCAGAGCTAGGTACAAGAACTCGTGTCCCTTCTTCAACTCCAACTAGTTAGCTAAAGAAAATTCCCCAAATGTCTTTAGTTTGAGCATGGAATGTGTGATGTCATTAATACAACTCTTCTACTGGTGGCAATGGTGTACAGTCTGTGATGGTGGAGATGTGGGGAATTTCCCAGCAGGAAACTTGTTAATTTAAAATTATTCAAATGAGTGGACTGTAATAAGTGGACTGTATGTTGAGTTTAATATTTACTGGGTGTTACCATGTACACATATTCTTGGAGGGAGTTGATTCATTAGTTAAATCAACCGAAAATTATACGTAATTAATATTCAATTAATTTGGTTAGTGAGCTGCTCTACGGTTTGTTTATTGATTGATTAATTTTATCTGCCCTGAAGATAAAATTATTCTGCAGATTCTGTCAAAGGTAGAAGCATGTTCACACTTTATGCATTACATTGCATTATAAATGGAATGTAAAAATTGCTTCAACCTACAATCTATTGGCACTGTTAGACAACTCTGATGTAAATATTGAATGAATTGCTATGAGAGGTTAACTTCCTCTGAGGAGTTTCGAGGAAGTTAACTGGTGACCATAGTGTACAGACTGTGATGCTGGAAAGCTCCCAGGATACTAACTGGTGACCATGGTGTACAGACTGTGATGCTGGAGAGTTCCCAGGATACTAACTGGTGACCATTTTGGACATATACAAGCAAAGGCTGTTTCGTCAAGTTAATCTTCAAAAAATTCACAAAAAAACAACCACAGACTGTTTAGAGAAATTAAATTTGTTTAATAAAATGCAAAACAAAAAGGAAGCCATCCCATATAGGTAGGGCCGGACCTGGTGACTGTCAGGACTCCGACGGTCGGCCCTACATCCTGGCCATGAATCTTCCTGGTTATTAATAGCCCATCTGTTATATTTCTATCTCTCTCTCTCTCTCTCTCTCTCTCTCTCTCTCTCTCTCTCTCTCTCTCTCTCTCTCTCTCTCTCTCTCTCTCTCTCTCTCTCTCTCTCTCTCTCTCTCTCTCTCTCTCTCTCTCTCTATGAGGTGTGAAATTTTCAGAAATCATGTGTAGCCCAAAAGAAGTCATGTGACTACCGTCAGGGCCTTTGTGGGCAATAGTTGTGAAAGAGAGAATTACCATCTTAGCAGAATTTATGAGGGAATAAAAGATTTCTTCAATCAAAGACAGCAAACATTTTGTTATTAACCTTTGAGAATACTGAGGTCAGACGCATTTCACAACTGATGGTACCTGTCCGATACACAGGTTCTGATGTTTACATCAGAACCTGATGTAAATACATGTTTTCCTGTTCTCCTCTTGAGGTGAGAGATCGCGTGAGTATTGTTTTCAAGACGGTTGATGTAATGTGGGATGACTTTATTGGTGTGTCTCTTGATGCAGCTCATCCTCCTGTTCAGAAAGTTGTTACAGTAACGATGTTGATCATCGTACATATTTCAACGTAATGGACAAATAGAAGGTGCTATTTGGTACTGTTGAATGCTGCTTACAAACCGGAAAGTGGTTTGTATTTATATTGCTAATAAAACACCCTTATTTAAGCATCCTAGGCCGAATTCTCACAATCTGAGACCTAATGCCGTACATATTTTTGCTTTACTAGGCCTAGGATATTTAAGTTTGTTTTTTATCTTTATTCTTTATGAATTTTATAGTGAACAGCTCCAAATTCTACTGTTTAATTGTCCATTACGTCAAAATAAAAACGATGGTCCACATATGTACAAAAAACACTATTTAAGCAGGAGGATGTGATGGTTGATGGAGCTCCAACCATGTTGGGTTATGTTAGTGGAATTTCAGCTTTGGCAAAATAGCTAAATACAAAAATAGTAGTTACTCACTGTGTGATCCATCGCCAGATATTGCTTCTAAAGCACTTGGAACCTGACCTGCAACCTGTCATGATTAATGTAATCAAGGTTGTCAATGGTGTTCAAGGTCAAGCATTAAACACGCGGTGGTCTCGTAATTTATGTGAGGATAGGATGGCTGAATATTTAGGCTTTTTATGATACAGAATTATGGTAACTTCCACGAGGAAATGTTCTGAATTGAGCGTGACCTCTCAGAACTGAACTAAAAATATTTTTGGTGGATGGAAAACATACCCATGCAGACAAAATATCCATACAGACAACATACCCTTGCAGACAAAATACCCTTGCAGTCTTTCATACAACATACCCATGCAGACAAACTTCACTTGCAGACAACATATCTTTGTGGACAACATACCCTTGCAGACAAAATACCCTTGCACACAACATATCCTTGCAGAGAACATACACTTGCAGACTACATACCCTTGCAAACAACATACTGTAGCAGACAAAATGAGAACCTCCACTTGGTTTACAAATCTATCTTGTAACACCATTTTTTATTTTTAAAGTCTTTCGCTAATTCTTCAACATGAGAGTTTATTCTTCACTTGCTGTACCCGGCCACGCATTGCTGTGGCTCAGCACACATGTGCGTTGCTGAGCCACAGCAACCTTCCCTGTCTCCCAGTCCTCCCCACCATTCCCCCCTCCACTGTCTCCTCGTCCTCCCAACCATTCCTCACTTCCTTGTCCCCTCATCCTCCCAACCGTTCCCCACTCCCCCATCCCCTTGTCTTCCCTATCATTCCGCCCCTCCGCCGTCCCTTTGTCTTCCCCACAATTTCCCCACTTCAGCGTCCCTTCGTCCTCCTAACAATTCCCCACTCCACTGTTCCCTTTTCATCCCCTCCATCTGCCAAACCCCCGTGACCTTGTCCTCCCTACCATTCCCCCAATCCCCCGCCCCCCTCGTTCTTCCCACTATCCCCACTCCCCTGTCCTCTTGTCCTCCCAGTTTTTCTCCATTCCCCTGGCTCCTCGTTCTCACAATCCCCTACTCCCCCGTCCCCTTGTCCTCCCCCCACCATTACTGCCTCCCCCGTCCCCTCGTCCTCCACCACCATCCCTTACTCCAGTTTCCTCGTCCTCCCCACCCCCTCGTTTGATGCTTTCCCAAATGATTTGATATTCCCATCAGAAAATTGGGAGCATCAAATGATCTGATATTCCCATCAGTGAAATATAAGAAAAACAGTCATAAAAACGAAATGAAAAAAATGAAAAAATAAAGAAAATAACTATACTCACAAAATGAATGGTGTGGTAAACAACACAGCTCATTTCCAGCACAATGTCACACAAAATATTTAAATAAAAATGAAAGTAAATCGAAATATATGAAAATTCAATTTATCAATGAAATCGGAAACATTGAAATGGAATCGTAGCATATTTAGTATAGCATGTGTTGCTATTACGTGCAACAGATGGCGCTGCTTTTTTTTTAAAGCATACTTTTACTTTTCACGAGTGTGGCATCTATGTAGTAGGTATGTAAAAGCACGCATGTATTCGAATGGAACGTTGCGTTAAAATTTCAAAGCAATCGGTGAAAAACTTTCAGAGATTATAGCATGTGTTGCTCTTACGTCCAACAGATGGCACTGTTTAAAAAAAACGAATGTTTTTTTTTTTCCTCTCACAGATAAGGTATGTATATAGTAGTATATAAAAACGCACCTATTCGAGTGCAACGTTGTGTCAAAATTTCAAAACAATTGGTAAAGAGGTTTCAAATATTTCTCTCACATAAAAACACATGAAAAAACACAGTTAAAAAATGTTTTTTTTCTCATCACAAAGGTAACATCTATATACTATGTATATAAAAACTCGCTCGAATGAAAATGGAACATTGTGTGAAAATTTCAAAGCAATCGGCGAAGAACTTTCGGAAATTAGCGATTTTGAACACACGAACATTTACATTTTTATTTATATACATTCAAGAACATTTAGCATTAGCTTGTTTTTGTTTACAGTGGAGTATGGTGGTAATATCATTTAACACTAAAATGTTTGGTTTAATACACAAGAAAGATCCCGACCCTAGCTTCATGAGGATGTCAATATCATTACAGGCATCAATGACTTGCTTCTGGGACACCATCACACAGCCACATTACCATGTATCTGCTTACATTAGTTAACAGAAAAATATTACAATGAACAGACAGGTAAGGCATGTATATAGTAGATATATAAAAGTTCGTTTTATGAACTATCAAGGGAGTGCATGCTTTCTCATTTACAAAGTTGACACATTGTGTACGCGACATTTGGGTTTTGAGAAAGCTACCAAATTCGTCTGTATCCCAGGCGTATTCTGGCCACTATAACATCACATTGCCGAGTTCTTGTTCTATTAGTCCCATATGTGAATGTCTCCTCACGATATCTATCATAATATTTAATGCCACAACTTTCAGGTCTTTGTGAATTTGTTAGGTCTGTGAGATTTTCATTAGATATTTGTTTCAGTATTCTCTTTATCACTGCTAATGAAATACCCATAACAATTTCTACCACAGGTTTTCTACAGGGTGCCTTTGCAAGCATATCAGCAGTGTCATGCAGTGAGATGCCAACATGTGATGGTAACCATAGGAATTTAATTTCAAATCTGTTTTCTTTAGCAGCTAAAATATTCATTCGAATATCACTGACTATTTTCTGGGTGTCACTACTATGTGCGTTCAATGCCAGGAGTGCACTCTGTGCGTCACAGTATATAAGTCCACTGCCTTTGTCTTTTAAAAATTCAGTGACAAGTTATATAAGTGCAAGTTCGGTTTGAGTCGTACTTGCCCAATCATTGACGCGCTTCATTGCTGTATGTACGAGAGACGATTGTTCAAATATATTACATGCGCATCCGGTACATCGTCCACCTTCTACAAAGCTGTCGGTATAGCACTGATACACATCGTTACCCATACCCTGAGTACTCTCAGTGATGCTTTTCAGTGTTACCTGTTTTAATAATGTAGAGTGTGCACTATCTTTCTTGGGTGCATTTACAAAATCAACTGATAGATCCCAGTTATCCCATGGAGTAATTGGCTGATTAATCATTAATTGAGTTGGGTTCATATTTAATACTTTGATAGAGTTGGCTACTTTGTAGATCGAAAATGCATAATCAGATTTTGCTCTTCTTCTATAGACCTCAGGTGAGTGAAGCATATTAGAAATCTTAGCTTGAAACTTCATGTGTTGCCGAGATCCTCTCAATGCCTTCACGCCGAAAACTGTGCTAATAGACAAAATTCTCTTACTTATGGTAGGTAATTTTAACTCTGCTCTCATATTAACTATTCTCGTGGACTTTCGAATCTCAATGAAGAGACACATAACTTCATTTTGCAAGGTTTCAAAAGATTTCAGCTCTTTGTCTGTATACAGTGTGAGATGTAGCGCATTGTAGTTAACCACAGAGGGTATAAATGATACATAAAACATTCTAGCAAGTCTCCCGATAATTCCATGACTGACACCAACAAGGAACCGCAAGGGCTTTAATCTCTCCCTCTTGAGAGAGAAAAGGTACCAATTTCGTTAACGGGGACACCAAGCTATCTGTAAGACTCGCAGTTCTCAAGTGCTCGCCCATCTATATGATAATTGGGTGGTGGAATACCAAACGGAATGAGGGCACGAGTTTTCTATACAGAGATAAGGAGGCCATCCTCAGCTCTAGTAGCAAAAGCTTCGAGCAGAACTTGCATTCTAGGCTCGGAGGCAGCCTGTAAACATAGATCATCAGCATAACAAATTACCCTGTCTTCTTTATTAGTTGGAAGATATTTTAATAAGTTTATACAACAGAACGTTGAGCAACAAGGGGCTGAGGACCCCGCCCTTGTGGAGTTCCCAGTTCAAAGTGTTTGCTCTCTGTGATTTTAACACCATTAAACAAAACATATGCTGTTCGATTCGACAAATAGCCCTTTATCAATTTCAGTAATTTTCCTTTTATTCCTAGCTCAGCAAGCTGTTCTAGTAGGATTTCCCTGTTTGCTATATCAAAAGCTGCTGCTAGGTCGATGAAGACTGCTCGAGGGGAAGCTTCAATATGAGCGAAGTATTCAGCAAAACAGTGTTGTGTATTGAGCTCAGGCATAGATCCAAGCAGTTGGGGGTGACAGGTGCCCCTGTATACGATACATGAGTCGGTTAAGGACAATGCGTTCAAGCACTTTACAAACACACGATGTTAGAGATATGGGTCTATTATTATCTGTGTGGTTTGGGGATAGGAACAATGACGCTCTCTGTCCAATCATCAGGTAGTACTCCTGCACTTAAACTCATTCTGTATAGCACTAAAAGTGGATTACCTGGTACTTGTGAGACTAATCTCAGTAAACTAAAAGTAATGCCGTCATCTCCAGGAGCAGGTGATTTGCCAATCTTTTGTGCATGATTTAATTCCCATTCAGTTACATCATTAAGGTCCGACACGTCGATAACTGTACAGGCAAGATTGATGGTTCATTATCTGTTGGGGCGTGTGTCATTAAGTTTGCGTTGTATGTTAATTGGGAGTGAGTTGTAGCTTGATGTTAATGCCCATTGATCAAGGAGAATGTTTGCTTGTTCTGGTGGGTTGTGGTGCAGTGTTTTGTTGTGTTGCTTCTAGAGATTTTTCGTATTATTTCCCAAACTTGGTTTACCAATTTGGCCGGTTGGGGGCGGGTGTGTCGCTGCCCGTCTGTGCTGATGCGGCATTACGATGGGGGTTCCTCTCCCCCCTGTCGTTCGGGCTCAGTCTATGGGACTCGAATTTTCTGTGCGGGCCGGTTACCCGGAGACTGCGCTTGCTTGTGATTTGCTATCTGTCCCTGTGTTAGCAGTTTATGGGGTCGAGTTGGTAACGGCCCGTCGGGTGATAGTGAAATTCATGGAGGAGATGGTGTATCGCGATTTTCTCCTGCGATACGAGGGCGAACATTACCCCTGCCGGATGGTGCGGGCACTGTGACCCTCTCTGATCGAAATGGTGCCCTCACTTATGTCAGTGTGCATGGGGCTCCCTTGGAGTTTCCAGAGGGTCTGCTACGGCGGTATTTCGGTCGTTTTGGCGCCGTGGTTAGTGTGCGGGTGAACGTGGTGTCTTCCAGTCCACTTAAGGGTGTGAGGACTAACATTCGCACCCTGGGCATGAGACTCCGGGTAGATATTCCGTCCTCTGTGCGCCTTATGGGGTACAACGTTCGGGTGTTTTACACCCGCCAGCCATGGACGTGTTATCATTGTGGCCTTTTGGGTCATCAGGCTGCTGACTGTTCTACGCCTGCTGTTGCGTCAGTGAATCTCTTCAGTGAGGAGGATTTTCCGCCGCTTCCTGTGGGGGGATGATTCGGTGGATGTGGACGTCTCTTCGACTGAGGAGGTGCCCTCTGTGTCAGCTGTTACTCTGCCTGTTGTGCCCCCTGTTGTTGTTACCTCTCCTCCGGAGGTTGTGTTCTCGCCTGATGCTCCGCCTGCTCCGGCTGGTGTCCCTGAGCCTCTTCTGACTGCCGTCTGTTCGGACCCATCGTCTTCCAGTTCTTCCTCTGCTGTGTCTGTCCTGGTCCCTGCACCCTCGCCATCTGTTCCGGCTGTGCTGGGATCTGGGGTGGACCCGGCGCTTCCTCCTGTGCTTGGCCTGGTGCCCCATGTGGTTAAGGATGCTGCCTTAACTCCGCTATAATGAACCTGCGGCGTGCGTCGGTTCGCCCTGCTAGTGTTGCGCGTGTCGCTGAGTCTGCCTCCGGGTCTGATGATTTGCGGCCCGAGCGTAAGTGATCCCAGTGTTCTTCTGCGTGGGCTGAAGTTGGCGACTTCGACGAGTGTGGTCCTTCCGGTGATGGTGGGGTGGCTCCGGTTGTGGTGCACACTACGGTGGTGGTGCAGGTGCACTTGCCTGAGGATGCCGGTGCCGGTGTTTCGGCCTCCCCTCTGGTCTGGTGTCGGAGGGTCATGCTTTAGGTGCGTTGCCTGCGTCGGATGGCTCCGGTTCTTCGTGGGGGGTGGTTCCCCCTGCTGTGGTTGGTGGTGAGCAGGGTGGCCTGGTGATGCTGTTGAGAAAGGATGCTCGCTCTGGGAGTTCTGTGGCCCCTTCCTCGTTACCCGTTTCCTCGGCAGCGGTCTTGCCGCCTCTTCCGTTTCCAGCAGTCTCTTCCGTGTCTCCTGCGGTCTCTGTGGAGGTGCTACAGTCCGGCCCCTGCTCCTATGTGTGTGACGGCGTGGCAATCTCGGCAGCCCTCGTCCGCTTCTCCAGTGTCGTCTGCTTCCTCGAAGGGCGTGGATGGTGCTCCCCGGCCATGTTATGCGACTTGCGTCAGTGACCTCGGGCGTTGGCCGATGCCACCCGATCTGGATGTTCCTGAGTTTATGGTGCCCCCTCGACAGCGGGGGATCAAAAACCCTACCGACCTTGAAGATTTAGTCTGGGAAGCTTACAAGACGAAGTATCCTCAAGATCTTTTCCCAGAGAAGTACATTTCTCACATTGTTCCTCGCAAATGATTTCTGTGTATTTTGTGTTTTCTGTTGTGTGCATAGTTGTGGGGTGCGAATGGGGTGTGTACTCACCTAGTTGTACTCACCTAGTTGTGTTTGCGGGGGTTGAGCTCTGGCTCTTTGGTCCCGCCTCTCAACCGTCACTCAACAGGTGTACAGATTCCTGAGCCTATTGGGCTCTATCATATCTACACTTGAAACTGTGTATGGAGTCAGCCTCCACCACATCACTTCCTAATGCATTCCATTTGTCAACCACTCTGACACTAAAAAAGTTCTTTTTAATATCTCTGTGGCTCATTTGGGCTCATTTGTGTGTGTGAGTGGGTGGGGTGGGTTTTGTTTCCCGGTTCCTGCGTGCTCCGGTTTGTGTTGTGGGTTCTCTTTGTATGGCTGGTGGGTGGGTGTGCGGTTCCAGTGCGTTTGTGTGTTCGGTTGTGGATGTCGTGTGCGCTTGTTTGTCATATTGTGTGCCCTTCAGGCTGTTGGCGTGTGCTCTTTGTTCTCTTTTGCCATTTTGTTTTGCCTTCCGTTTGTTATGGCGGATCTGTTTTCTTTATTGTTATTATCCTTATTCTTTTATGTTTCTCGTCTCTCCGTATGTGTTTGAGGTGTTAGTAGGCTTGTTTTGTGTGCATTTTGTTCTGGGGTTTTCCCCTATGTTTGTCTTCCGCTGTGTTTATATTTGTGTTATGGTTGTATATGCATTTTTGTTTTGTGGTCAGCCCTTCTGGCTGGTCTTCTCTTGATTTGTACCTTTGTCTGTGTACATATGTGTGCTTTGTGCTTTGTACATTTGTTCTATGTTGTATTTGTTTCTGATTTTTATTGTAACTTATACGCATGCTTGCATGTAAAAATAAATAAAAAAAAAATTCCCAAACTTCAACAAGTGTTGTTTGCTCATTTATACTTTGTAGGTACTCTTCCCAATGTTTATTACGTATAATGTTGCTCATGTCTCTCACCTCTCTATTTGCGACAAGAAATGCAAGCAGAGTTGTTGTCAACCCAGCATGGTGTGTGGACCTGGGTGTAGCTGCTGACGTGGCTTGTGTCCCGCGTCTCTCCTGAGGGGCCCCTGGGGCTGTGATGGTCTGCAGTATGGGGGGTGACTGTGCTCCCTGTCATCAGGCAGGCCTCAATTGGCCTGGAGCTTTTCGGGAATGCTTCCTATCACGCGGTAGAGATGGTATTACTTGATATGCTATGTGTTCCTGTGGAGTCTGTGTGTGGTGTGCAGCTGCTTGCTGGGGAGGCGGGCGATTGTCCATTTCGGATCCTCAGTGCTTTACCAGGATCTTGTCGCGCGCTATAATGAACCTGAAGAAGCCTATGCCAGCTGACAACAAACATTAATTCCAGATTGAGTCTGGTACAATTAGTACTAGCAGAGTTAGTTTCTATAGATCTCAGTGGATTAATCAGTGGTCAGTAGCCTAAGAATTGGTTGCAGGTCACCGCGACAAATACCATTGACCCCACTGTAGACCCAGAACTATTCTCGACAGTAATAATTGACCACATTCAGTCTTCATAGCATTTCATAACATCTTATCGCCTTTATCATACCTTAGGTAAGTCTTCTAGAGAAGACAGCATTTATAGTATCTTACGTAAGTCTTCCAGAGAAGACTGCATTTATATAAAGTCGTCTGGACTAGGATTTAGTAAGCCATTTAATATGATACACCTGCAGGGTTGCATCAGTTTTGTTTGAGCTCCTTCTGGTTTCTTGTCTCTGCCCACAAGCATCTTAGAGACAGTTTGGAGAAGTATCTTAGCGCAAGCAAAATTGAACTTTGCAACAGCCTGTAAGTGAACATTTACCAGAAGACTACTAGAAGTGAAACAAATTGTTTCTCATAATAGAATAAACTCATCTTATCTTTTCCCAATTTGAGTCTGTATAATTATTACTAGCTGAGTTAGTTTCTATGGATCTCAGTGATTAAATCAGTGAGTAGTAGCCTAAACCGGTTCACGTTACAACGACACATGTCATTGACCCACTGTAGACCCAGAACTATTCTCGACAGTAATAATTGACCACATTCAGTCTTCATTTAAGTTATCATGTACTTAATTATAGCTCCAGAGAGTTATAGTACTGTAACTTAATGTATATAAACCGAATAGGTTTACTACTCATTTAGAATCTTTAGGTTGCTATATGTGTTTAGTTACACTTCCAGAGAAGTTATAGCACAGTAACCTAATGTATATAATTCGCATTTACCCTCTACTTAGGTTAGGGAACATTAGTTAGGGTCAGCTGAGTACAAGTTGAATCTGTACTCACCATAGTATACAACTGACTGCATTTATAGAGACTGATGCTCAGATACTCCGTTCTCTATTTTATCTAGAATTTAGCTAGGTAAGGAATTTAGTTATTATCATTGCATTGCCTGAAATGCAATGATAATGTGCAGCAAGAACTGCACATTAGGCTAAATTTAATTTTGTGTAAACACTTAGAATTTCTCATTTGATGTTGAGGTGATTTGTGAGTCTGCAGTGATCAGTTAGTGTCTAGTAACTCATCTAGTTACATGTCACTGCGACCCTAAACACTGATCTCACTGTAGATTCAGCGTCTCCTTGATCTCAAAGAGACATAGAATAATTAATCATTACATAGATGTACCCGTGGTAACAGATCATACCTGTCACACAGATCCGGGACATTCGTTATGTACATACTAACCTACTAACATATAAGAATGTAATTTCAGGGAAAGGGAATAGGTACGTTAGTACTTAACATTGAACTGCGACTCGTAATTTCCCTCCCCGGAATTATGTTGGAAATTTCCAACAGTTGTTCTCATCCCTAATACAACAGGATGTATTTCCTGTATTAGGCTTCATACACATCTAATATTCATTTAATAATCCTTAATACAACAAGATGTATTTCCTGTATTAGGCTTTATAATTAACTAACACTACTAAAATGTAGTTCAGTATTGTAGAATTTACTGTATTAGGTTGTGGAACATCATGTAATTTCTCCTAGAATTGTGTAGGGTTTCGTCAGCCACGCAAGGAGAAAAAATTTCCACATACCAGTAGATTTAGCACCAATGTAACCATTTACTTTCCTTTATTAGGAATAATAATTTAGTAATAGGTTTACTTTTAGTATACAATAGTTTACTGGAATTTCCTTACCCAGCTTAATCGCTGTTCCAGTAAATAATATCATAATCTAACATCATTTCCACCACCAACCAAGTATTGTTTTATTTGTGCCGTCTACATTAACTGACGTGCACTGTGAGAATTAAACATCACCGCATAAAGAATTTATCTAAACCATCAAGAGTGTTCATAAACGCCCCCTTCCCTATTTAGCGTTAATAAATAAATATAATTTATGCTCGAATCCTGACGGTGAGCTATTGCACATGTGCGACTTTGGGGAAGGAGGAGAGAGGACTCGCCATTACCAACAAGAAGCATGAAAGTGTTCCGAGCCATGGGGACTTCTCGCCCCCCAGTGAAGTGGACGTTGTCGGCTGGTCTCGCGTTTACGGTGCCAGTGGACCATTCATTGGTTGGTGTCGCCCTGGTGGACGTGCTGCATGTGCAGCTGTCTGACTTGGTGGGCATCCAGCTACTTCAGGGCCACCGTGCTGTGGTCAAGTTCCGCCTCCAGGCTGCCTTTCAGGCATTTCTCGAGCGTTGTGAGGGGCTTGTTTACCCCTCTCCCTGATATTACTGGCTCCGTTAAGGTGGTGAATCTTAGTGTTACCTTGACGTCTGTGGCGGTGCATGGTGCCCCCTTCGAATTTCAGGACGACTTTTTAACCTCCTGTTTTGAACGATTTAGGACAGTGTTAAGTGTTCGTTGGAACAAGGTCGTTGCCGGGCACTGTGTTGGTATGCTTGACGGCTCCCGCACCCTGACGATGTCGCTGAGGTTTAGTGTCCCGTCGTCGATGTCCGTGTTGGGTTACACGCTCCGCTGCCTGTTCCAGGGTCAACCGCGCACCTGTTATCGGTGTGGTCATGAGGGTCATCTGGCTGCAGTGTGCGACGTGGGAGCGACTGGTCGGGTGCATGTTCTTCGTGCGGAGGATTTTCCGCCCCTGTTGCGTTCGGACGGTTCTGAGGACGGAGTGGGTGCTGTGCCTGAGGCGCCTGATTGCCTGTCTGCTGCTCCGCCTGTTGAGGCGAGTTCTACAGCCCGTATGACACGTCAGGTGACTGCTGTGTCCCCTGGGGTTGTTGAGCCAGTGTGTGAGGGTGTCGGGCCGTCGTCTGCGCTGTGTGTAGTGAAGGGTGTCCCGGTGGAGGTCCATGTCCCGCCCCTGCCTGTGGAATGTGATACCGGCTCCCGGGGTCACGGGTTCTGCTGTTTTGGAGGGGGTGCATCGGCAAGATGAGGTGCCTGCTTTGTCTGTGTGTGTTGATGACTGTAGTTCTGCTCTTTCCATCCCTTTGCAGAAGCATGCACGTCGGTGTTCTGAGGCTGTTTCCGTGGATGATGTAGACAGTGTGGATGATGTGAACTCTTCGGACGGTGCTGGTGTGGCCTGTGTGGATGTGAAGATGGTGGCCGTGCCTGCGGCGGGTCCTGCTGGGAGTGGTGTGGTATGGCCTGTCTCCAAGCCCGTCGCGTTCGCGGCGGGCTTGGAGTGTGTCTCCCCTTCGTGGTGTGCCTTGGGAGGATGTAGGGGAGTATGGTGATCTGGTGCCCCATGCCATGGATGATGGTGCTGTGCGGGATTCCGAAGTTGCTACCTGTGCCCCCCTCCTGCGTCGCCTGCTGTTGGATCTCCGCAGTGGGGGGTTGTCCCTGATGATCGGGACCTCGTTGTGATGTTGCGGAAAGATGTGTGCCGGGGGGGCTCGGCTCCTGTGCCCGGTGGTGGGGTCGATGCCGCGCCTGCATCCCCTGCTGTATCCCCTCCTTCCTTGCTCCGGTCTGGGGGTTGCCTAATACCGTCTGCTGGGGTCGTGCCCTGTGAGGGTCCGGAGTTGGGCCCTTATCGGGAGGCCCGGGTGCTTCCGGTCCCATGGTGCTCGTCCACTGTCTGGGTGTTGCGGGTGAAGGAGTTTGTGTATAGGGTGCTGGATAGGATGTCTCAGCCGAGGGCGCCGCCTGGTGGCCGGCTGCCCGCTGACCTGTGAGTGATTTGGGAATCGTACTGCTTGCGTTTTCCGATACACAAGTTTCTGGAGAAGTATTAGTACCTGTCTTGCGTGCACTGTTACACAGTGCGTGGATCAGCTGCCGCCGTGACCACGTCGCCCCGCCCCCCGGTGCAGGGTGTCTCCCTCTAACGTCCGCCTCTGTTTTCGTCGCCACTCCTCTCTCTACGGCCCATCACATCTACTGCTATTGACTTTCTTTTCCTCCTAACCGTCAACGCGTCTCCTTACATCTGTCATGGTGCAGTCATCGGGAGGGTTAACCCTTCATGCAAACTGCACCTATTCTCAAGAAGAAGGTGGTGTTCCATAAGCGGTTCAACAAATCTTCTCATCCAACCGGCATTCGAACATCTTTAGATGCCAGATTGAGGACGCAGCTTCCCAGAATCACGGACACCAGTTCGGCAGGCATTTTTCCTTTTATTAGTATTTATAGAGCTCTTAAATATGATTAATATAGGTAGCCATGTCGTCACGATGCGGGCGTACCCAAAATTCCATGTAAGTGCAGCTCTTTCCCCTCCAAATATTTAGATATTACCTTATATATGTGTAAAAACTAGTTTGGGTTGGAAATTACGGAATTATCATTATTGCAGCATGGTGCACCACCCTTGAGGAAGCGTGTGACCGCCATACCCTCACGTGTGCCAAGTATCACTATCTCAAACTGTTTCCAGCCTGGCGTACAGCGGACTGCATCTACGTCCCTCTGTCACAGCTGAGACATAATCAGTTTTCATTGTAGATAGTACCTTATTATTCAGAGTCCATATACATATCTATATATCTGATACTGCCATTTATGCA
The DNA here is from genome assembly GCA_020271785.1 of Procambarus virginalis. Lineage (NCBI taxonomy): Eukaryota > Metazoa > Arthropoda > Malacostraca > Decapoda > Cambaridae > Procambarus > Procambarus virginalis. Next base: position 12,120,039 of record WNGS01166226.1, on the reverse strand, counting down.
TATTAATCTTTACATTGCAGTAGTATTTCTTGCATTACGTATTTTACTCATTATCTATGTGTGTGCATATTATACTTATTATTATTATTGCATAATATATGTTACACATAGATTAATCTTATAGAATATCCCCCCTCCCAAAATGTGTCATGGTAGGCTGGCTCTAGAATTATATAATTTACAGTCATTGCTTAATAGAATTTATTCACATATAATCATAGATCTATAAGCCACTGATTTTCTCATTTCATTACTCATTCTGGTCCTTCGAGCTGTCTTAGAATTAATCATTATTTTGCATTCTTAAAATTATACATTTTATTAGTATTATACTGGAGCCAGAATTCCCCACATTCAGCTCTAGCCTAAAGTTGTACCGCCCACATCTAAGGGTTGGCAAGAAAATTATATAAAGTTGTGCAATACAATCCATGAGGTTCTAAATTATTAAGCCTCTAAGCTAAACATAAGGGTGAAGCTGAAACAAAGGCTGAAGCTGAATCAAAGGCTGAAGCCAAAGCTGAAATCAAAACAAAGGCTGAAGCCGTATCTGAAACACAAACAAAGGCTGAAGCCGTATCTGAAACACAAACAAAGGCTGAAGCCGTGTCTGAAACACAAACAAAGCCTGAATCCAAACCTGATGCTGAAACAGAAACTTTAAACCAATATTGTGGTAGCCCTAATCACCCAATCCAGCCTCCTAGAGATATTGCTGACAATGATAGCACTAATCACCCAATCCAGTTCTCTAGGAAAAATGCTGACCAAGAGAAGGCTATCATATATCTCGTATACCAGTTACTGGACTTAACCCAGCCAGATCAAACAGTCGACTCCTTACAGGCCTTTAGTCTAAAACATGAGTTACTACTAAGATCACTCAGCAGTGAAGTGGATCAAACCACTATTGAGTGAATGACTAAAAATTGTCATCCAAAGAAAATTGTCCAGTGAGGTGCTAAATGAGTTATATCAAAATAACACCATCCTGACCATGCAGGATATCATTGAAGATTTGTGCTCAGTCGTAAAGAAAAAACGAGCAAATCGGGCACTTACAGCCTACACTAAACCTGCAGAAACAGTACCCACATTGCAATCTTCAACTGACAATTCTAAAACGACACAGTTATTAAAGAATACGGGTACTAGTAACCAACATGACACTAACAGGTCAAACACTGATTTATCAGTGAGACCTAAGAATACAATAAGTATTCCCAAGAAACATCAACCATCCACTTCCACACCAAAGTGAAAGAAACAAGGCAGTAAGGGTGCACAAGCAGCAAATCCCTCAAAACCTGTAGCTACTGTTTATCCTAAACCGGTAACCCTTAAACATGCTATAGGCTGGGGGACCAAGTACATTCTGCCAAGGAGAACACTATGTACCGCTGCACAAATTACCCTAATAGACACACCCGAGATAAACGACTCAAGCAGTTACACAAATGCACCAGGTGTCTCAAAACACATAATGCTAACAGCTGTGAGACCCAACTATACACATGCGATAGATGTAAAAGGGGTCAGCATCATGCTGCACTGTGCAAGTATACTAAATTAAAATATTCAAACCACAAGGTGCCATAAAAATTCCATCAGAGTACAGTGCTGCAAGATGTGAGAAAATTACAGTGCTGCAAGGTGCGAGAAAATTAAAGTGTACAAGCAGCAACAACTAAATTTAATGTAACATTGTCCAACTTCTAATGAAGAACAAAGGGACCAAGATCGCCACTCAAAAAAAAAAATCAATATGCTTATTCAGGTAAAAGTACATACATAGAAGATGAGTTACAAACATAATGTTGGATCAATAGATATAGCTAGTACATACAATACCTAAAGCCACTAATACGCACAGCGTTTCAGGAAAGGTGAGGGGGGAAAATATACTTAGACTAAAGTTTAATACTAATTGAGACTAAAGTTTAATACAAATTGAGATTAAAGTATAAATTGTGTTAAAAGTGGAAAAGGGGGGGGGGGGATGGAACAGGGAACATGGTAGAAATCGGCAATTATACAACTTGGTCAACAAACAGCAATGTTTAAAAATAGTAAGACATAGGTTGACATTTAGGGGATACGGTAGATAACATGTTGTTTATTAGGAAGTATTTAGTTTTTCTCTTAAACTGTTTGAGAGAGGTACAGCCTTTGACATGATTGGAAAGGTCATTCCACATTCTGGGGCCTTTGATTTGTAGAGCATTTCTAGTTTGGTTAAGGCGCACTCTTGGAATATCAAATAGGTATTTGTTTCTGATGTTTGTCCAGAACCCATGGACAAACATGGTTAATGTCAATCCTGACCTTAAATGCTTCTAGGAAGCATTTAAGGGCAGGATTGACATTACAGTTCAGAGTTTTAAATATACGGAGAAACATGAGAGGATGTACAGTGACCTAATATCTAACATATTCAAAGATTTAAGTAAGGGTAACGAGTGCTGTCTGGGGCCAGAGTTAGATTTTATTCTAATAGCAGCTTTGAGTTGAGTAATTAGAGGACGTAAATGATTTTGGGTTATCTTGAGGTTATCTTGAGATGATTTCGAGGCTTTTTAGTGTCCCCGCGGCCCGGTCCTCGACCAGGCCTCCACCCCCAGCAAGCAGCCCGTGACAGCTGACTAACACCCAGGTACCTATTTTACTGCTAGGTAACAGGGGCATAGGGCGAAAGAAACTCTGCCCAATGTTTCTCGCTGGCGCCTGGGATCGAACCCAGGACCACAGGATCACAAGTCCAGCGTGCTGTCCGCTCGGCCGACCGGCTCCCTGGATAGTAGAACCCCAAGAACAAATACCATAATTGAGATAAGGGTAGATGAGAGAGTAGTAGAGCGTCACCAGGGCAGGGCGAAGTATCTGATTATCTGATCTTAAAAAGAATTCCAACAGTTTTAGAAACTTTTTTTGCTATATTTAGAATGTGTCCCTGGAAATTCAGTTTGTTATCAATGAGAACGCCACGGAATTTGCCATCGAATTTCTTATTATTTTCGACATTTTTTATTCTTAGAATACTTTGATTTGAGGATTTATTACCAAACAAAATATAAAGAGTTTTGTCAATATTAAGGGTGAGTTTGTTAGCAGTTAGCCAAAGATGGACTTTATTTAGTTCAGTATTCACTGTGACATTTAGAGCAAGAGAGTCAGGACTGGAGAAAATGAAGGTTGTTTCATCAGCAAATAAGATTGGTTAGAGGTATCGAGAGGCATTTGGAAGGTCATTAACGTTGATGGGGAAGAGCAAAGGACCAAGTATGCTGCCCTGTGGAAAACCAATTTTTTATGGTCAGGGTGGAAGAAATGGAATTATTCACAGAAGCATACTGGAGCCGATCAGTTAGGTAATACTGAAGGTATTGGAGGGAGTGACCTCTGACTCCATAATGATGTATTTTAAGAAGAAGGTTTTGGTGGTTGGCAGTGTCAAAAGCCTAACTTAGGTCAACAAATAACCCAACAGAGAACTCATTTTTATCAAGAGCCGCATGTATCAAGTTAATCATACTTGTCAGTGCATCGTTATTGCTTTTTTTTGAGTCTGAAGCCATATTGGCAAGAACTAAGTATATTGTGTTTGGCTAGATAAGAGTAAAGCTGTTTGTAGATTAATTTTTCAAATATTTTTGACTCATGGGCTATTTTGATTTAGGGGTCCCAGAAAACATTTGTCACATAGAAAGTGGCAGATAAGCTTAAACTAAATCATGTAACTCACAGGTAAAATTAAATCTTTCAGGGTTCATGATCAAACGAGGACCCCAAGACTACACGGTAATCCAACTACTAATGCGCCAAGGCACTTATGCCCGACCTCTACAGGCCACAATGTTTGACCAAATCCCATTTGATCTATATGTTATTGGACTAGGGAAAACAACCAAATGTCTACAGAAAAGGGGGAGTCAAATTGGCTGATAACAAATTTACGTCTGACCACCTCACCGATGTAGGTATACTTGTAGGGGCAGACTATTACTACTTGTTTATTACTGGACAAAATAAACAACAGGGAATGAACTTGTTAAAGTCAGCAGGAGGTCATTTACTCTCAGGAACAGTCTTAAACCTGCAGAAGCCTATGCCTGCTGATAATCAGTACTACTAGTAAATAAAATTTGTCAGACGAACATAAATCTCCAGCAATTAAGTTTAAAGCAGAAGACATCTGACTATAAAAAGGAAGATTGATTTTGGTACAATTATTACTAGCCAAGGTAGTTTTATGGGTCTCAGTGGATAGTCAGTGACATTTTGTAACCTAAAACAGGCTACAAGTCACAGCAACCAATGCCACTGATCCCACTGCGGCTCCAGAACCATACTTGACCATAGATATTGACCACATTCAGTCCTCTAAGCAAAATAAAATGTAATAAAGCTAGAAAGCCTAGCCTAACTGGAGTTTAACAATAAGGTGAATTCAACAAGAGACTTCCCACATCTGCAACCCCTATGAAGACAACAGTCTGGTACAAGCTGGCACACAGGTGTCAGTCAACAATATAAATTATCTTAGGGTAGGTTTCCAAAGGGAAGACCAAAACTACACAAAGTTCATCTCGATCTAGGATCCCAGTAATCCACTAGTGAAATAGTCACATGCAGAGTTGCATCAGTTTTGTTTGGTGATACTTCTTCACAGTTACTGCTCTAAGCAACCTTAGATACATCTTTGAAGAAACCCCTTAGCACAAATAAAACTGCAACTAGCAATAAACTGTATGTGAATACCTTCCAGAGAACTACCTGTGGTGAAACAAAATAGGTTTGGATGATCTGTTACCAAATACCTTCCAAAGAAATTGGTCACAGTAACAATGGATCTAAGTATCCTAAACAACCTTAAGTTTCCTCACAACATTATAAACTCAGAACAACCTTTCAGCTACATGTGTTAGTTTTTTTTTATTTTTATAAAATTACGACACAATCACAAGAACACACACACACAAAAAAACGAAAAACCTGTACATAGCAAGTATACCAAGGAAGGAACAGTACACAGGAACAAAAACTGTACAAGAACAATAACAAGAACAGTAAAAATAAAAATAATAGTAGTAACAGTTAGTAATAACTTAATAACAGTACAATAACAAACAACAACAGTAACCGCAAAACAAACAAGCGGTGAGCAAATTAAAAACACATTGAATCAAGGGCTAAACAGTACATGGAAATAATCGCAAAAACAGCACATGGAAACAAAAGGCTAAACAGTATATATCTACAAAGCAACACAGAACATGGCAAAGACAATTACATGAAAAGAAAGAAAACCACAAAGTACATAAATAACATAAAACACACCTGGAACCAAATACATAAACAGACACAGACGTGGACAGAGAACCACGTGCACAAAACCACACCAACCACACACACAGAAGAACAAAGGAGCATAGGACCATACACTCACTACCAAGGAATACAACATACACTAAATGAGAAGAAATTTTGTACACCCACACGAAACATACTCTAAATAACAAGGCAAACACACGCATACCCACCCACACCACAACCACACAGCACACAGCAGCCATTCATCCAAAATAAAGGGTCACAGGCCAAAGCAAAACGGCCACAAAATGAACAGTAGAAAACAGTACAGCAGAAAAAACCCAGGCCCACGCGGGAGCCAAAACCCCCCTCAAAACCACACACCCACACGCATACGGACATAACCGGCACCCGGAGGCACTGAACCACACCACACACACACACAGGAGCAGCAACACCACAAGGGGGGAGTCACACAATCACACACAACCTCCGCCAAGGACACCCAAAGAAGCGAAAAGGGAGCGCATTGCAAAGCAAAACCCTGAAACCACCCCATCCCCCACCAAACCCACCTCGACACCCAAACCCCACCCAAGACGAGAACATCACCTTCCCACCAAGGCACCCACCAACCCAAAGGCAACCCCACGAACATAGGCATCTGTGAACCACCGACCAAACTCTACCGGAAAAGCGCGCTGCAACCACCACCAGGTAAATCGCATGCGCCCCCGCAGAAATCCTAAAATTCGGATAACTCCAAAACCCTCCCACCTCCCGACCCACACACAAAACACATAATCTGCAACCAAAACACATAACGTATTACGCACCCACCGTGAATAACCCGGAAAATACAAAAACAAAAACAGCAAAACACCACCCTGACAACCTGGACCACAAAACACCTCCAGGACATCCCGAAACCAGTCCACCAACCCCTGCAACCGGACACAAAAATAAAATATATGCACCTGCGATTCACTTAAACCACAATGAACACACGCCTCAGAATCACGCAAGCCAAGCATACACAACCGCTCATTTGTCGCCAGCGACAAATGCAGAAACCGAAACAGCAATTCACGTTGCTGGGGCGCCAAGAACTGTGCCCCCAAACACGACCAGATACCACCCCAATCCCAACACGGGAACAAGCCCTCCACTCGAGGCCGCACCCGGGGCAACAACACCCCATACAAAGCCTTGCATGAGAAGGACAGAAACTCAGGAAGGCGGCAGAGCTCCCAAGGAATCCCCACGGCCCAAGAATAAACAGAGGGGGTAAACAAGGCCACCTCCTGATGAACCCCTAAATCAACCAAATAGCTAAAGCGAAGCGAGCAGAAAAAAACACCCAGCGTATTCAATCCCCCACCGAGAACCAGCCCCTGACGCAATGAGACCCAGAAGAGGGCATTGGCCTTCGTGAAGACGTCAGGAATGCTAACAACCCCTCTCTCACCCCTAACACCAACGTTGAACGGCGCACCGGTTGATAACGCCCACACCATACGTATCTGTACACCATACACTCCAAATGCAAGGCCTTCCGACGATCCAACGGGAAACATCGAGCCATAAATCAGACACGCGACAAGACCTAACACGCAACAAGCAGTCCCCTCTGATAAATCGTCAAAGGACGACGTGACAAAAGGCCAACCACAACCCCAACCGACCAAGAGACAGCATCCCAATTCCACACCAAGGATTGGTCATAGGAGGCAAACCAAGTAACCCCGAGAACCCTGTCATGTTCACAGAAAATGGTACCATCCGTTTTCTATGTGCGGCGGCTGGACGCCACTAGAGGAGGTAAACAAGAGCGCACAGGACGCCTGCCAAGCTTGGGAGCCATAATCATGTAATCGTTTATAAGTATTAAAGTCAGTAACCAGGAATGACTTTACATCAACCTTACTACCAAGACTATCTCAGCTATATACAGACACCACACTGGCGACGAGGATGAACTGGGAACGCAGGTATTTTGTTCAACAAAACACAAGGAAGGAGCATGCTGTCTCGCCCAGAGGAGGAAGGAGAAGCTGTCTGTGAGCACCATACCCGATGCTGTATGCAACCCATGCTGTGTGCTGACTGTTGCTGTGTGCTGATCGTTGCTGTGTGCTGGCCGTTGCTGTGTGCTGGCCAATGCTGTGTGCTACCCAAGCTGTGCTGATTGTTGCTGTGAGAGAGGAATCTGCCGACGCTGTGTACGAAACGACGCTTTGATGCAGTGTACAAAACCCGATGTTTTGGTAACGAAACGACGCTTCGTGCTACAAAATTCTTCACACTGTGAACCAACTGCTGTGCCAACTGCTGCCTACTGCTGCCTACTGCTGCCAACTGCTGTGTCAACTGCTGCCAACTGCTGTACCAACTGCTGACAACTGCTGTACCAACTGCTAACAACTGCTGTGTTGCTGTGAGTAGGAACAACACATGTACACAAGGGCTAGGTAAGAAATCAGTTGCTGCTGTGTTGTGCACTGTTGTGAACTTTTGCATTAAAATGCTTGTGTGCTTTGCAAAATTAAAGTAATTACAGTGAATTCTTAAATAACATATACAGTGCAGAAAGTGTTATATATTCTGAGGAACATTTTAAGTGATAAGTTTAAATTTATTCAGTAAAAATGGCAAATATACCTCAGTTTCCTGCATTTGATCCTGACTGTGACCAGACAAACCTGTCACAGAGGTGGGTCAAATGGCTTAAAAGGTTTGAAAATTTGTTGATAGTTTCTGACATCAAAAGTGCTGAAAGAAAGCGTGCCTTTCTACTTCACTATGCAGGTGATAGAGTTTGTGACATCTTTGATACACTGAAAGACACTGGTGGTGCCAAAGATTATGACACTGCAAG
>WNGS01166226.1:12089656-12108224 GCA_020271785.1 Procambarus virginalis | reverse complement strand
TTTCTGGGACGAGCCTGGTGGCATACAACTGAATCTTCTCTAACTTTGTCTTGTGTTTAACTAGGTTTGGACTCCAGGCTGGAGCTGCATACTCCAGGATTGGTCTTACATAAGTGGTATACAGGGTTCTGAAAATTCCTTACACAAGGTTCTAAAGGCAGTTCTTATGTTGGCCAGTCTAGCATATGCCGCTGATGATATTCTTTTGATGTGGGCCTCTGGGGACAGGTTCGGTGTGATATCAACCCCCAAATCTTTCTCTCTATTTGACTCTTGCAGGATTTCACCTCCCAGATGATACCTTGTGTTCAGCCTCCTGCTCCTTCTCCTAATTTCATCACCTTACACTTTCCCGAGTTGAACTTTAGCAGCCATTTTCTAGACCATTCCTCCAGTTTATCCAGGTCATCCTGTAGTCTCTGTCTATCTTCATCCGTCTTGATTCTTCTCATAATTTTTGCATCATCAGCAAACATTGAGAGGAATGAGTCATACCCTCCGGAAGATCGTTCACATATATTAGAAACAGGATGGGTCCAAGTACTGAGCCCTGTGGGACTCCGCTGGTGACATCTCGCCCTCTGATGCCTCCCCCCTCACCGTTACTCGCTGCTTCCTGTTGCTTAAGTACTTTACTCCCTTATCCACTGGAGCACCTCCCTTTTACTCCTGCCTGTGCTCCAACTTTTTTAACAGCCTTTATGGGGTACTGTGTCAAAGGCTTTTTGGCAATCCAGGAAAATGCAGTCGGGCCACCCTTCTCTTTCCTGCCTAATTTTTGTTGCCTGGTCATAAAATTCTATAACCTGTGAGGCACGATTTACCTTCCCTGAACCCATGTTGGTGTGCGTTACAAAGTTATTTCCCTCCAGATGCTCTACGAGCCTTTTCCTCACGATCTTCTCCATCACCTTGCATGGTATACAAATTAAGGAAACTGGCCTGTAATTCAGTGCCTTTGCCTGTCACCCTTTTTGTATATTGGGACCACGTTAGCTGTCTTCCAACTTTCTGGTAAGTCTCCTGTTTCCAGTGACCTGTTATACACCATAGAGAGTGGCACACTTAGTGCTTCTGCACCTTCCTTTAGTATCCATGGTGAGATTCTGTCAGGCCCAACAGCCTTTGTCACATCCAGCCCAGCACCCTTTTGACCTCATCACTGGTGAGGTCAAATTCCTCCAAGGTTGCTTGGTTTGCCGCCTCCTCATTTAGTGCAGGGGCTTCTCTTTGTTCTATTGTGAAGACCTCCTGGAATCTCTTGTTGAGTTTCTTCACACATCCCTTGTCATTCTCTGTGTATCTGTTCTCCGCCTTTCGCAGCTTCATCACTTGTTCCTTCACTGCTGTTTTCCTCCTGATGTGGCTGTGGAGCAGCTTTGGTTGGGTCTTGGCTTTACTCGCGATGTCATTTTCAAACTGTCTCTCTGCTTCCCTCCTCACTCTGAGGTACTCATTTCTGGCCCTCTGGTATCTCTCCCTGCTCTCTGGTGTTCTGTATTTCTGTAGTTTCTCCATGTTCTTTTACTCAGTTGCTTCGCTACCTTGCATTCCTGGTTAACCATGGGTTTTTCTGTTGTTTTTCGTTTTTCTCCTTTTGGACGGAGATAAACCTGTCTGCAGCTTCCTGGCACTTCTGGGTGACAAATCCATCATGACCTGCACATTCTTGTCTCTAAGTTCTGTTTCCCATGGTATTCCCCTGAGGAAGCTCCGCATCTCGTCATTTTTTCCTCTTCGGTAATTCAGTCTTTTTCCCTCCACTCCCATCCTTGGATAGGTTATCCCTACCTCCACCAAGTACTCAAAGGTCAGTACACTGTAGTCACTCATTCCTATGGGGGCTTCAACTTTGACTTCCCTTATTTCTAACTCATTCAGGGTGAATATCAAGTCGAGTCTAACTGGTTCATCATTGCCTCTCACTCTTGTGGGTTCCTTGACATGCTGGCTCAGAAAATTCCTTGTTGCCACTTCCAAGAGTTTAGCTCTTCACGTATCTGCACCACCATGTGGGTCCCCATTCTCCCAGTCTATCTTTCCATGGTTGAAATCGCCCATGATTAAGAGTCTGGAGCCATTTCTACAGGCGACTGAAGCTGCTCTCTCTATTATACTAATGGTTGCCATGTTGTTCCTATCAACTCAGCTCAGGAGGCCTGGTCGACGACCGGGCCGCGGGGACGCTGAGCCCCGGAAGCACCTCAAGGTAATCAAACTCCTGTCTAGGTCTTCTGTCATTTAGGGGAGGGTTGTAAATGACTGCCACTATTATCTTAGGTCCACCCATTGTTATAGTTCCTGTTATGTAATCTCTGAATCCGTCACAGCCCGGAATTTCCATCTCATCAAAACTCCAGTCCTTCCTTATCAGCAGAGCCACTCCTCCACCTCCTCTCCCTTCCCTCTCTTTCCTTACTATATAGTAGTCCTTTGGAAACACAGCATCTGTTATGACTCCTGACAATTTTGTTTACGTTAGTCCTATTACATCAGGGTTTTCTTCTTGTATATTGACTGTTGTGAGCCTCTTGTTAAATCACTTGTGATACAAAACATTATTGATGTGTGTATTTGTGTACGTGATTGAATATGTATGTGTATATATTTATATGTATATATATGTACATGTATGTATGAGTATGTGTACATGTATATATAACAATAATAATTGTGTAACTAGCGTCAAAAGATTGTTATTTGCTTAGCTAAACGAACTAGAGGGTTCAGTTCCTGAACCGATTATGTGCCTCTTTTATCCTTTACACCACCGCCTACGGGATGGGTATAGGATGCATAATAAAGAAAGAAATTGAATTGTAACTTACCTTATCTTCTAAATGTCAACATATGTCAGTTCACTTCATGCTATTGATCTCAATTGGTCTTAAATCTTAGTTTTTATGTTTTTCCCAGATCTTGCCCAAAACGCTGTGCGTATTAGTGTTTTAGGCATACTATATTCTTGTTCTTTCTTGAAATTCAACTTTCTACTTGTAACTGTCAACCACTCCCAACACCACCACCACTCCCAACATCAACACCCTGTGAGAAGTAGTGGAATTTATATCTATCCTTGAGCTGTAGTTGCGCCCATACCCCAGCCCGTGAGTGATAGTGGACCCCATACCCATCCTGTGGAAGGGAGTGGACCCATACCCTTCTTGTGGGTGCTAGTGGACCTCATACCCATCTAGTGGGTGGTAGTGGACCCCATACCCATCCTGTGGGTTGTAGTAGACCCCATACCCATCTTGTGGGTGTTAGTGGACCCCATACCCATCTTGTGGGTGCTAGTGGACTCCATGCCCATCTAGTGGGTGGTAGTAAACCCCATACCCATCCTATGGGTGCTAGTGGACCCCATACCCATCTAGTGGGTGGTAGTGGACCCCATACCCATCCTGTGGGTGGTAGTGGACCCCATACCCATCCTGTGGGTGGTAGTGGACCCCATGCCCTTCTTGTTGGTGGTAGTGGACCCCATACCTATCTTGTGGGTGGTAGTGGACCCCATACCCATCTTGTGGGTGCTAGTGAACTCCATGCCCATCTAGTGGGTGGTTGTGGACCCCATACCCATCCTGTGGGTGGTAGTGAACCCCATACCCATCTTGTGGGTGGTAGTGGACCCCATACTTATCCTTTGGGTGGTAGTGGACCCCATACCCATCCTGTGGGTGATATAGTGACCCATACCCATACTGTAGGTAGTAGTGGCCCCCCTCATACCCACCCTATGGGCGGTAGTGGAACCCATACCCATCCTGTGGATGAACGTGGCCCCCATACCAACCCCAGTGGGTGGACGTGGCCCCCATACCCACCCTGTGGGCGGTTGTGGATCCCATACGTATCCTGTGAGCGGTAGTGGACCCCCATACCCATCCTGTGGGTAGTAGTAGTGACCCCATAGCCATCCTGTAGGCAGTAGTGGATCCCACACCCACCTTGTGGGCGGTTGTGGCCCCCATACGTATCCTGTGGGCGGCAGTGGACCCAATACCTATCCTGTGGGCGGTAGTGGACCCCATACGTATCCTGTGGGCGGTAGTGGACCCCATACCGTTCCTGTGGGTGATAGTGGACCCCATACCCATCCTGTGGGTGATAGTGGACCCCATACTTATCCTGTGGGCGGTAGTGGACCCCATACCGATCCTGTGGTCGGTAATGGATCTAATACCCACCCTATGAGCGGTAGTGGACTCCATACGCGTCCTATGGGTGGTAGTTGAGCGCTTTTGTCATTTGAAATATTTTGAATTTTGAATTTTGTGTCCTGGCCGGGGAGGATTTACTGGGCGCAAATCCTTAACTGTAGCCTCTGTTTAACTCAACAGTAAAATGTGTACTTGGTTGTAAAAACGATTTTTCGTGGGAGTCGTATTCCAGGGACCTGCCCGAAACGCTACGCGTACTAGTGGCTGTACAAGAATGTAACAACTCTTGTATATATATATATTATATATATTATATATATATTATATATATATATATATATATATATATATATATATATATATATATATATCCTGTGGGCGGTAGTAGATGATACACCATCCTGTCGGTGGTAGTTAACCATATACCCATTCCGTGGACGGAACTGGACCCTATACTCATGCTGTGGGCGGCACTGGAGGCCATACCCATCCTGTGGGCGGTAGTAGATACAATTTTCATCTTGTGGGTGATTGTGGACCCCATACCCATCCTGTGGGCGGTATAGTGGACGCCTCACATACCTCCCTTTGGGCGGAAGGGAAACATATACCCATCCAGTGGGAAGTAGTGGACCCCTTACTTATCCTGTAGATGATAGTGGCCCCCAAACCCATCCTGTGGGCAGTTGTGAACCCCATACCCATCCTGCAGGCGGTAGTGGACGCCATACACATCCTGTGTGTATTAGTGGACCATATACCCATCTGAAAGCGGGAGTGGACCCCATACCTATCATATAGGTAATTATTGGGCCCAGACCCATCCTACAAGTGGTATGGACCCCTTACCCACCTAACAGGTGGTAGTGGACCTATACTCATCCTACAGTAGGTAGTAGACACTATACCATCCTGTTTGCAGTAGTTTACCCCATAGACATTAAAACGTTACATCGTTTTCTGTTAACGTTCCTACAATATATTTTTAAAGATTTTGAGGCAGAAACTAGTGTATATAATGTTTAATGTGAAGCACTATTATTCTATGTAATAATTATAGTGCTTATTATAATTTACTAAGAACAACTAATATTTCTCAAAACAAAACTACGAAACTTCAATAGGATGTAGCTGATCTGTAATATTCTAAGAGCATGGACAATAGCAGGTAAATTTCACAACCAATGTGGGATCTGATAACTACAATTTTCATTATAAGTGAACCAATCACGACTATTCTGCTGTCTACAGCGATGGACGGGTACTGTGAGACGTAAATTGGTACGTGAGGAAGAGTTTGGGGCCTTGTAAAAAATGTAACTGGGAATATACCACATATGTACTAACTTATATTCAACATATTGACTTAAGCATTAAGTCATATATGTGCTGTCTTGTGCAAGAGCGGGTTGGTTGGCTGGTACTCTATGAATAAGACTGTAGGTGTCAGCCAATTGAGCACATCTGGTAACATCTCTTTCTTCCTTGTCGGCTAGGTAGTGTCACGGGGAGTGGGCAGGGGCTCCGCTAGCACTCGGCTGCTAGGGGCTCAGAAGACAGAATACTCAGCCCCTCCGACTCTCGGGATTCACCGGGGTCTCCTTGGTCCCACAGGAGAAGACCAGCAATGCCCACCTCTGGAGGTCTTTGCTTCCACCACTGAAGGGGTGCCACTGACTCACCCTGGAAGCTCTTCAGTCAACCACGGGAAAACTGCTATCAGCAATTCCGGCCTAGACCCGTGGAGGAGTGAAGGAAGACTCAGGCTTACCTTATAACAATAACCTTCTGAGCCTTGCCTGCCGGACAAAACTTGCAGGAACTCCTTTCCCGCCTGTCTTCTCTATCTTCTTCTTAACAAGGTCGCTAGCTGGGTTATTATATATGCACCCCAGCAATGCAGCTCAGTGGGTATACTCTATACTGTTCGTTGCCAGAGTATTGCTCCCATAGATCTGCTACTGAACTGTCAGCCCAGGGTACTCTCCCATAAAGGTCTGTATGACTTTACCTCTCTCTAGCCACTATGTTACTTGTTGCCACCATTCAGGCACTGATACTGATCGGATGGCTGACATTTATATAAGTCTGTGCTGTTTTACCACTCTCCAGGCAATAAGAACTTCTATAGAGAACGTGGTGTTCCCTAGGTGGTACTATGATAACCTTCGTGTATGATCATAGAGAAATATTATAATGGAGGCACACTTAAACACAATAATAAAATGTGTGAATTTACTGACACAAATTACATGATCACACATACAATCACAAGCAGTACATGAATATGAAAATAAGATAATAAATCTGGAGATCGTCAGCAACTCTTCTTCCACGACCTCCAGCCGCTCCTTCAACTGGGCAGAAAAGACAGGAGTCACACACTCCCACAGAAGGGCCTCTTCACCACGTCGGCACCTCTTCTTCACTGTCCTGCTGTCCACACACACTGTCCTCTCCAACAGTCCTGGACACAAGCTGCCTTGCAGCCTATTCTACTACTAAAGTAATTGTTGGGATTGAGTACTACAGATGTTGGAGGTAGCATGTTTGGAGCAGATGCTCTTTTGTTTATGATCTTGTTAACAATATTTCATGTACCTGATTATTGTTTTGTTGTTGTTACTGGCGGAGAATAAAACCATGAGGACGAAGATTGTTTCTCTGACCACAACCATAACAGTAATAATGTCATATTGCCACATACATAAGTAAATATTGTGGCCTATCTAACCTACTCACACAAGGGGTAATGAGAGGGAAATTTGATCTACCTTTACATTCCTGGCTCACGACGCCTGTCCCTCAATGGTGTGAGGTTCCCACACTTCCTGAGTCGATCCTTGACGATCCAGGAACGTTCCACAGGTCCTCAGGTGTCGTGAAGCCTTCGCGTCGTCGCCGTTCCAATCCCTGAGATTCAGCTATCCCAATCCTGGTTCACCAATGGGCGCTGAGCTATTCACTTTATTCACACAATCGTCCCTTCCACAAGGCATTGCTCCTTGTCCTAGGAACGGTGTCGTCCCTCCAAAACCCTCAGTGGATGTGACCCGGTCAGAGCTAGGCCAGCCCGCCACACCTTCCAGGCCCTCAACATCCAGCATTGCCGCCCAACGTCGTCGCTGACTATTTCCAAGTTTGGCACTCCTTTGCTCAATGAACTTGGTTTCTTTTTGCTTCCCAGAAGCGCTGGGTCTCCAATGTATAAGGTGGGCTGCGATGGCTAGCTCTAATCCACTGAGAAAGGCTTGTAGAGCCTCATATCCTTGAGAGCTGACCGAAGTGCGTCCTCTCGCCTCCACAGTCATGTCAACTCTGACGTTAGCGCCGCCCGGGGCACTCGGTGACGTCACGGCGGGCTCTGATTGGTTGCCCATGACTCAAGCCACCCAATCCGCACATGGCTAGTGTCCCTTCCAAAAGTCATATCTGCAGTAGGGGACACTCTTTCATTTTATATCAGGGCACCAATTTCCCCTTACTTACAACATATAATGTAACTTTCTCCCTTAACTGATGGCGAATCTGGTCGCCACACATACCAACAGACTTCCCTGTACCTCAGAGAAACAGTAGGGAGAGTTGATATGACTCTTAAAGCAGACAAACGAAAGAGATAGGAGAGGGCACCGTAACAGTAGAGACGTATTGAATTAGATACACGCCTGAGGAATTCTTCCACTAGGATGAGGTTGACGAGATCTGTAAAGGTGGAGACTTTTGCCGCTTCCAGCCACTTCATAAATATTTTTTTTGTTATTTGCAAACTCTAGATAAGTGGTAGCACTTGCTTTAAGGTAATCCCTGAACTTACGTCTGTAGGTCTCGGTAGAGAGGAGGTAGGCATCGAGCACTGCTTGCTTCAGTACCTTTTAGTCGGTTTCAGACGCTGTAGTACTGAGAGTCACTGCAGCTCTACCTGTTAAATGAGACCTGAGAAGCACAGATCATTGATCCTGAGGCCAGCTAAGTTGGGTAGCTAGAGCCTCAAATGAAGTAAAAAAGACATCTACTTCTGCCTCAACAAAAGATAGCATTAACTTAATTGCATGTGAAAGGTTAAAACGTACCAGAAGTTTAGCTTCAGCTTGTTGGCGCCGAGTGTGGTGTGTGGTTTCTAAGTCAAGTTCTTCCGTACGGTGGTCTAGAGCACTGTCGGCTCGTTTCTACTCATGTTCACGTTGTATCTCCAGATCGCGTTCTTTTACTTCGAGCTGTTCCCTCTCACTCTCACGTTGGAGGGCAACCTGCTACCGTTGTAGAGCAGGTTGTTCTCTCTCAAGTTCAGCTTGTTTTTCAGCGAGCTTAAGTTGAAGTTCGGCTTCCCGTTCCTTCCTTTGGAGAGCTTCCTTTTCACGCTCACGTTCTAGGGCCGCTTGTTCTTTCTGGAGCTGAAGAACTTCTCTCTGGAGAGCAGCTTGTTCCTTCAAACGTTCGCGTTCAGCGTTAGCGAGTTCTAGCTTCAATTTCATAGCTGCCAAGGCGTTCTTATCTGCAATTAAGTAATGTTCATGAGAGTCAGGAGTAATAGCATCATTGTCTAATAAGTGGTCCAAGATGAGGTTGTGCAAATCAGTTTTAGTGGCTCCATGTGGGGCTGTAAGGTGGTACTCATTTACTGGAATCAGCATCTCCACCTTGGTGGCACGAACTAGTGTGCTCACTTCATCGTTTGAATTCTGTCTAAATGTGGAAAGACGAAACATGGTGAATGATAGTAAATATATGCAAAAGAATACTCAGGTGGATGTACCAAAATATGAAATGTCAGAGTCTAAATGACGGATGACGTGGCAACGGTAAACTATTCTGTTTTAAACTTAATAATTAAGGTTACAATCAAGATCAAAAATGAAACTAAGCGTTTCAAGAAAGTAGGAAATCTTGTACCCGGTACTCTATATGACGAGGATAAGGGCAAGAGGGATCCTATTTGAATGTTGAGACAATTGCCTCGAAGGAAGTCCAAAAAATGTAGGGATTTCTTACCTTGTTTCTAAATGACGAAAACAAAGGTAATAGGTTTCCTACTAAAACTAGATAGTACTTACAAAATTAACAATCTTTGTGCTCTGGAAAAGAATGTTAACTCCCTACCTGTGTAAATACCATATCTCTGACTGACTCGTAGGGGTACGAAGTGTCAATTAATGAGGAGAACTGCTTGTAGGGGTCCCAATCTTACAGCATAGTCCGTGCGAGAGGAACATTGGCCCT
Organism: Procambarus virginalis; assembly: GCA_020271785.1. NCBI lineage: Eukaryota > Metazoa > Arthropoda > Malacostraca > Decapoda > Cambaridae > Procambarus > Procambarus virginalis. Next base: position 12,098,841 of record WNGS01166226.1, on the reverse strand, counting down.
CTATATCCTCCTACGTTCGGGTTGCAAAGATGTGGGTGTACTTGACCCGAAGACAGACCAAAATACCAGGGTACCAAAGGGGGTGATCTGTCTGAATGAGAACTCTCCTGTTGGGACGAGAATAAGGTGGTTATCTTGAGATTCGGTTATCTTGAGATGATTTTGGGGCTTTAGGGTCCCCGCGGCCCACAGGATCACAAGTCCAGTGTGCTGTCCGCTCGGCCGACCGGCTCCCCGCTCAGCCGGGGTGGTAACACAGGATATAGCAAAGATTATGGAACAACCAATCACGAGTATGACTGTGGCCACAAGACACCACGTAATCCAAAGTCATCGAACAATCATAAAATGCTACATCTGGAAAGCAAACAGAATGAAGCATCATTAAAATTAGTCAAAGAATAAGAGTTCTGAAAAATTAAATTTGTAATAAAGCCAAGTACAGTTACCACAACTTTAAGTGAAGTGTCTAGAAGCATTACCTGAGTGAGGCTCCCAGACAGGTCCCAAATTTGTGGCGGGAAAAGTTGGTGGTCATGCAGTGTCTGTAATGCCAGTCACAAAATATTTAAAAATAAAGTAAACTGCAAAAGGTGTCTTCACAGTGAGATAAACTGTAGGATAAAGCAGAGAAAAAACATTTAAAAATATTTTACCCTAAAAATAAATTAAACAAATAACTAAAGTATCCAGGCTTGGCTCTAATACAAAGTGTGCAAAATAAACAAGATGAATAATAAAATTTATGTTACATTAAGGTGCAAAATAAAATATGGTGCAGAATACTATGAGCTAGTCTGACTAAATCCGTTACCACACCGAGATGTGTCAACGGGTCCACTCATTTGAGCACACAGGAGTAATATGAATCTTGGAGAGCTTGGTAGCCCTATTTTATCAGATTGACGGCCGGGCAGATGGCGCTGGTGACTTCTTTAACTATGAACCAGCTCACTTAAACTGCTTGTTTCAGAGGGCGTGGCCTCCCGGCGACCCAGGTGCGAGGTGGGGTGACAGGCCGTGGAGAAAGAAGGGAGACTGGTAGTACTGTCTAGACGTCTGGAAGTAGTTGTTGTTCTTGTTCTTGGCTGCAGTTCTTGATAAAATAGACGTGAATGAGTAGAATTGGTGATAATGGAGTAGGCCAAATCTCTTCCTAGAGATTTTACCGTGACAATATGAGTTGTTTGGAAATAAATGAGACTATCAGAAGTAATTTAGGTGATAAGGAAAACTATCTAGGAAGTTTCCTAGCTAATGACGTAAGGAAAATAGTGATAAAAATACATAAAAAAGACCTGTGGTGTTCATAATCAACACTCTGGAGTCTGGTTCTCGTAATAAAATGGGGCATTGGATAACATTCTATGTAAATAAGGATGTAGGTAGTAGCAAGATAGTTATACCTGACAGCTATGCCAATCCTGCAATAGGAACATATTCAAGATATTTCGAAGAGTTTATGTCCTACTTCCAAGACAATGCCCTATATATTATGAAGACAAGGATTCAATCCCCTGAATAGTTACTTCTGTGGGAATTACGCCGTTTATTTTGCCTATCATTTTTCCAAACTAATTTTAGAGGCTGCCCTGCTTCACTTTGATGAAACATTTAAATTTGGTCAAGTTCGCAAGAATGATGAAAAAGTGTTGAAATTCAGTTGTGCTCAGATGAAAATGCCGGTGTGTAAGCAAACATTCTGCTTAAACGGTATTGATGAGTGTGAAACGTTGTGTGACGAAGTTGACTAGGATGATGGTGCGGTGAGTAATACTTTATGTTAGGATTGAATGATGAACATAATAATGACTGTATATATTTTACAATATTGACAACAAAACTCATAACCTTTTTTCCATTCTACAGATTGGTTGGTTGACAAGGATGTCAAGAAGGTTCGATGGTCTGGAGGAATGCCTCTCCCCATCTGTCTACTACCCAAGCTATGAAGAAGTAGTCTTATTATTATTATTATTATTATTATTATTATTATTATTATTATTATTATTATTATTATTATTATTATTATTATTATTATTATTATTATCTTGGTAAATCGCTTAAGTGTTTAATAAAAGAATAAATTTATATAATGTGTTGACTTTTTCCCTCGTTTATTGTGGACTGAGGAAATGTGAAGTGTGAAATTGTCAGGTGATTGATGATGACTGTCACCTGCATGGGAGGGGGTGAGGGGAGGGGAGGAGGGGGTGACATATGACCCTACCTCCTTAACACGAACACAGTCCACTCGTGGGCGAGGCGTCAAAGACCACACATGGAGGAGGAGGTACACACCTCCTAGTACAGTTCACGGCTCCAATGTGTCCTGCTGGTCTGTACTCACCTAGTTGTACTCACCTAGTTGTGCTTGCGGGGGTTGAGCTCTGGCTCTTTGGTCCCGCCTCTCAACCGTCAATCAACAGGTGTACAGTTTCCTGAGCCTAATGGGCTCTATCATATCTACACTTGAAACTGTGTATGGAGTCAGCCTCCACCACATCGCTTCCTAATGCATTCCATTTGTCAACCACTCTGACACTAAAAAAGTTCTTTCTAATATCTCTGTGGCTCATTTGGGCACTCAGTTTCCACCTGTGTCCCCTAGTGCGTGTGCCCCTTGTGTTAAACAGCCTATCTTTATCAACCCTGTCGATTCCCCTGAGAATCTTGAATGTGGTGATCATGTCCCCCCTAACTCTTCTGTCTTCCAACGAAGTGAGGTTTAATTCCTGCAGTCGCTCCTCGTAGCTCATACCTCTCAGCTCGGGTACTAGTCTGGTGGCAAACCTTTGAACCTTTTCCAGTTTAGTCTTATGCTTGACTAGATAGGGACTCCATGCTGGAGCCGCATACTCCAGGATTGGTCTGACATATGTGGTATATAATGTTCTGAAAGATTCCTTACACAAGTTTCTAAAGGCCGTTCTTATGTTAGCCAACCTGGCATATGCTGCTGATGTTATCCTCTTGATATGAGCTTCAGGGGACAGGTCTGGCGTGATATCAACCCCCAGGTCTTTCTCTCTCTCTGACTCTTGAAGTATTTCATCTCCCAAATGATACCTTGTATCTGGTCTCCTGCTTCCTACCCCTATCTTCATTACATTACATTTGCTTGGGTTAAACTCTAACAGCCATTTGTTCGACCATTCCTGCAGCTTGTCCAGGTCTTCTTGAAGTCTCAAGCTGTCCTCCTCTGTCTTAATCCTTCTCATAATTTTGGCGTCGTCAGCAAACATTGAGAGGAATGAGTCTATACCCTCTGGGAGATCATTTACGTATATCAGAAACAGGATAGGTCCAAGTACAGAGCCCTGTGGGACTCCACTGGTGACTTCACGCCAGTCTGAGGTCTCACCCCTCACTGTAACTCTCTGCTTCCTATTGCTTAGGTACTCCCTTATCCACTGGAGCGCCCTACCTGTTACTCCTGCCTGTTTCTCCAGCTTATGCATCAACCTTTTATGGGGTACTGTGTCAAAGGCTTTCCGACAGTCCAAAAAATGCAGTCCGCCCACCCTTCTCTTTCTTGCTTAATTCTTGTCACCTGATCGTAGAATTCTATCAAGCCTGTAAGGCAAGATTTACCCTCCCTGAACCCATGTTGATGGGTTGTCACGAAGTCTCTTCTCTCCAGATGTGTTACTAGTTTTTTCTCACAATCTTCTCCATCACCTTGCATGGTATACAAGTTAAGGACACTGGCCTGTAGTTCAGTGCCTCTTGTCTGTCACCCTTTTTGTATATTGGTACTACATTAGCAGTCTTCCATATTTCTGGTAGGTCCCCCGTTTCCAGTGACTTACTATACACTATGGAGAGTGGTAAGCAAAGTGCTCCTGCACACTCTTTCAATACCCATGGCGAGATTCCATCCGGCCCAACAGCTTTTCTCACATCCAGCTCCAATAGGTGCTTTTTGACCTCATCTCTTGTAATTTCGAACCTATCCAAGGTCACCTGGTTTGCTGCCACCTCTCCCAGCGCCGTGATATCTCCCTGTTCTATTGTAAAGACCTCCTGGAACCTTTTGTTGAGTTCTTCACACACCTCTTTGTCATTCTCTGTGTACCTGTCCTCGCCCACCCTAAGTTTAATCACCTGTTCCTTCACTGTTGTCTTCCTCCTGATGTGACTGTGTAGTAGCTTTGGTTCAGTCTTGGCTTTGTTAGCTATATCATTTTCATACCTTTTCTCAGCTGCTCTTCTCACACTGACATACTCGTTCCTGGTTCTCTGGTATCTCTCTCTACTTTCTGGTGTTCTGTTATTACGGAAGTTCCTCCATGCCCTTTTGTTCAGCTCCTTTGCTTTCATACATTCCCTATTAAACCACGGATTCTTCCTTTGCTTCTCTGTTTTTTCCTGTTGGGCTGGGACAAACCTGCTTACAGCCTCCTGACATTTTTGGGTGACATAGTCCATCATGTCTTGTACGGACTTGGTTCCGAGTTCTGTGTCCCAATGTATATCCCATAGGAATTTATTCATCTCCTCATAGTTTCCCTTTCGGTACGCCAGCCCTTTGGTTCCCAGTTCTTTTTTGGGGGTGATAATTCCTAGCTCAACCAGGTACTCAAAGCTCAATACACTATGATCACTCATTCCCTAGGGGGCTTCCAACTTAACTTCCCTTATATCCGACTCATTTAGGGTAAATATCAAATCAAGGAAGGCTGGTTCATCCCCTCCTCTCATTCTTGTCGGTTCTGTGGTGAGAACCTCATGTCTATGTGCCCACATGTGGACCTGTGGTCATGTGATGGTGCTGAGTATGTACTGCTCTGTGGTTCTTGGTGTGAGAGGGGAAGGGCCACGCTATGCGAGCTCCGCGGAAAACATTATATATCTATGGATATTTCAGTGATACAGGAACTAAACACAATCAGATAACTTTTAAAGTGTGTCTCAACATATTAAACAACATATCATAGTGATTACCATCCGACCGTTTGTGTTCAAGGAAAAATAAGTGAAATTCGTGTGTAGTCAACGCCTGCCCTCGTGGTGCCAGGAGGCCTAAGGCAATAGTTGCCAAGTCGTCAATAAATCACATCCCTCGCTATTGAAACATCAAGAAATCAGTGCCCATAGTGCTAAGCTCTCTATGCAAAACGTGTGTCTGTTATAAAAAAATTAAGATAACATATTTTAATATCAAGTGAAAAATTATACACAAAATAAGTCCGTCGTGTGTATGTAAATAAGGGCCATTTGGAGGTAGGCCCACCCCGATTACCCACTGTGTGTGTATTCTTCCAAATAGTGTAACGTACTCAGGTAACTAGTGCCCAGAGAGAGAAACTAGACGCCTCCGCTGTAAGGTAACTAGTGGGAAAATGCAAGTAATGTAATCTAACAAGTGAACAAAACAAATTAAAAGTGCGACACGTGGTAGCAACACTGCCAGTCAATACAGCCTCCTCCAGGCTTGTCTCAAGTTGGTGAACACCCACGGTCAAACCCCCAACGGTAAACACCCCACCTTGTAAGACCTTGTAAAACCATCATTACTGAACAGAAGTGTTCAACAAAAATGTCTTTGATAAAAACGTGCATAGAATGCAACATGAAGGTAGATTACCAACAGAGCTTTCAATGCCAACTCTGTTCAGCAGCCATACACAAAAAATGTGCCAACATGACACTTCTAATGCTAACATGAAATGTGCCAGTGACCACTCTGTGTACTGGCTCTGCAAAAAGAATGATGTAACTTTTTTGAAATTGATGGAAATCCTGGATAAAACTCCCGCCGAAAACAGAGAATTACTAATTAATGCCTGCATAGCAATTTCTAATGTCTTCAAACAAACTGGACGTGACATCAAGGTACAACCAGATGCGGCACAGAGCTCGGTGGCAGCGGCGCCTGAGCAGAGCGCGGAGTTGGGGACGACTGAGCAGAGCGAGGAGTCGGGGACGCCTGAGCAGAGCGGGGAGTCGGGGACGCCTGAGCAGAGTGGGGAGTCGGGGACGCCTGAGCAGAGCAGGGAGTCGGGGACGCCTGAGCAGAGCGGGGAGTCGGGGACCCCTGAGCAGAGCCCAGTGTCAATGGCGCCGGAGCAAAGTGCGGTGTCGCGGGCACTGGAGCAGAGCGCAGTGGCGATGGCACCGGAGCAGAGCGCGGTGTCACAGGCCCCGAAGCAGAGCACAGTGTCGAGGACGCCGCAGTAGAGTGCGGTCCCTGGCAAAGGGAAACAAACAAAACAAGGACCCAAAATCTGTTGGTATTACAAATGGGTTACCTGTAAACATGGGTTATCGGGAAGAACAAATGGAACATGTAAGTACGATCACCCTAGAAAGTGCAGAAACCTCCTCAATACAAGTAAATGTACCAAAAGCTGTGAATTATTTCATCCAGAAATTTGCAAGAACTCTTTGGACAGGAAAGAGTGCTTCAATGCTGAATGTCCAGCTTTTCATATAAGAGGTACCAGGCGAATAAAACCGACAGACCGCCACTATGAAAACAGCCACTACTCCATTGACCAGGATAATATTTTAGCAAGAGGAGGAGTAGAAGAATGGCTAAAAATGACCAGACTCTACCACCAACTCGGTCAAATGCTAGAGAGGACGCAAACACAGTGGCCTCCTTATCAGAGCCTCAGATATTAACACCAAGTAAAGCATCCAGCACATCCACTAACACGATAACATCATTTATATTTGCCAACATCCAGGGTATAAAAGCACGCAAATCCAACAAAGTTCACTTTATAGATGGTCTCCTTCATGAGGCAAATGCAGTGTTTGCAGCCCTAACGGAAACTCACACAAAGGACTACCTTGATGGTGAAATATGGATCTCAGAGTACAATCTTTTCAGATGTGATAGGAAACACCGGCTTCAGGGTGGGGTCAGCCTCTACATCAAAGACACACTCATCTGTACTGAGCTGCTAAACACCTCAAATGATATGGTGGAAGTGCTGATAGTCAAAATAGAGATCCTAAATGTAGTTATTGTCCTTGTATATAAGTCACCGGAGGCAAACCCTCAGCAGTTTAAAGACCAACTAATGAAAATAGAACACTGCTTGGAAAACCTCACAAATCCAGCTCCGAACATCATCCTGCTTGGGGACTTCAACCTACGGCACCTGAAATGGAAGCACCTGGCTAATACAGTAATATCAGAAAGAATACCAGGAAGTAGCCTAAATGAACAGGCACATGCAAATGACCTGCTACGGATGTGCGACAGGTTTGCCTTAAACCAGCAAATAGTAGAACCAACTAGGAAGGAGAACACGCTGGACCTCATTTTCACTAATAATGATGAATTGATCAGGAACATAATGATTACAAATACCTGTTACTCAGATCACAACTTAATTGAAGTTCTGACAACCATGGGGAATAGACCTTCAAAACCAGTCCAGATTCCCGGTGGAGGAGATTTCAGCAAATTCAACTTCAATAATAAACAGATAAACTGGGAGCAAATAAACCAGGACTTCACAGAAATAAACTGGGAAGAACAGCTAGAAAATGCAAACCTGAACCAGTGCCTGGAAAAAATAAGCTCAGTAGCACTAGAAATATGTTCAAACCGCATACCCCTAAGAAAAAAGAGAAAGAGATGCAGATTGGAACGGGAACGTCGTTCCCTATATAGGCGAAGAAAACGAATCGCGGAACAACTTGAGAGTCGCACCCTATCTCAAGAACGGCGAAGAAGGTTAGGTAGAGAAATAGAAACAATTGAACTCAAGCTACAAGAATCATACAAAACCAGGAGAGGCAAAGAGAGCAAAAGGCCATCAGTGAAATAGAGAGAAATCCGAAATATTTTTTCTCCTATGCAAAATCAAGATAAAAAACCACATCTAGTATCGGGCCCCTGCGAAAGGGAGATGGAACTTTCACCGATGACAACAAAGAAATGAGCGAGTTACTGAGGAAGCAGTACGACTCTGTTTTCAGCGAGCCATTAAACGCACTAAAGATTGATAACCCAAATGAATTTTTCATGGATATGATACCAACATCAAATCATATATCAGACGTCACCCTATCCCCACTGGATTTTGAAGAAGCCATAAACAGTATGCCTATGCACTCTGCACCAGGCCCGGATTCTTGGAACTCCATATTCATCAAGAACTGTAAAAAACCACTATCGCAGGCCCTTCACATTCTGTGGAGACAAAGCCTAGATACAGACGTTATCCCTGACATATTAAAAACAGCAGAGATAGCACCACTCCATAAAGGAGGAAATAATGCAGAGGCAAAAAATTACAGACTGATAGCACTAACAATGCACATCATAAAATATTTTGAGACAGTGCTAAGAAGTAAGATCACAAAATACATGGAATCACAGCATCTCCATAACCCCGGACAACATGGTTTCAGAACAGGGCGCTCTTGCCTGTCGCAGTTGCTGGACCACTATGATATGGCATTAGATGCTATGGAAGACAAACAAAAGGCTGATGTAATTTACACAGATTTCGCAAAAGCTTTTGATAAATGTGACCATGGTGTTATTGCACATAAAATGCGTTCAAAAGGAATTACCGGAAAAATAGGCAGATGGATCTACAATTTCCTGACATACAGAACCCAATGGGTAATAGTCAACAAAATAAAATCTAGCCCATCAACCGTGAAGAGCTCAGTCCCCCAGGGTACTGTGCATGCTCCAGTACTTTTTCTCATCCTCATATCGAACATAGACAAGCACACAACCTATAGCACTGTATCATCCTTTGCAGATGACACTAGGATTTTCATGAGAGTAGGCAACATAGAGGACACGGCAAACCTCCAATCAGATGTAGATCGGGTCTTTCTATGGGCTACAGAAAATAATATGATGTTTAACGAAGATAAGTTCCAGGTCATGCGCTATGGAAAAAATGAAAATATAAAAACGGAAACCACATACAAAATTCAGGCAAATCATAACATAGAACGAAAAGGCAATGTAAAGGATCTGGGTATACTCATGTCGGAAGACTTTACCTTTAAAGAACACAATAAAGTAGCCATCACAACTGCAAGTAAAATGAGAGGTTGGATAACAAGAACTTTTCACACTAGAGATGCTATACTGATGATGATACTTTTCAAAACGCTTGTGCTCTCTAGAGTGGAGTATTGCTGCACAAATACAGCCCCTTTCAAAGCTGGAGAAATTGCTGACCTGGAGAGCGTGCAGA